>JAODAL010082234.1:0-11643 GCA_025379985.1 Phyllomedusa bahiana
GGGTACAAACAGGGTTAAAAACCAACGCGTTTCGGGTACTACATGGTGCCCTTGTTCACGGTTGCACTTTAATAAATATTGAAGAATCATTCACTGAAGAATTGCTGGTCCCGTCAAGATTTATCCTGTATGCGAGACAGAAGGGGGGACTGCATAATCTCAAGGTCTTTCTTTTTAGTATGTAATACTGACTGGTTCTGATTGTGAAACAAGCTCAAAATCACAACGGCCTCCTAAAATGTACCGCTTCTAAATCTTCACAGCTGACATTTTCCCATATAGAATGTATTTATATCACAATAGCTGACATTTTCAGGTAATAATCAGGCTGCCCTAATAAATACTACAGTGCTTATTTCCATGCCTCGCAGTCCCTTGCTGTTATTGGCATCTGCTCCCTGATGTCTTTCACAATCTTTTTATAGTAAGTAACCTCTTGGAACGATTCCAAATTTGTAATTTAATGGGCCAAAGTCCAGCAGAGGAAGAAATAACCACACAATGCAAAATATCAATTGCTTTTCCATCTTTATAAAAGTCAAAATGAAAATATCACACTGTTCAAACATTGGCCCCAAATGGGCGCGCTCGTTCTTATAGGCACATTTAATGAGCTCGAGCTGACAGTGATTAAGTCTTAATCTACTTTTCTTTTCCATTACAAGCTATAGTATGTTGAACAGCATGCATGCTTGCCCTCTCATGAGTTTCTTGACACATTTCCCACAATGCCGGGAATGCAGCAATGGGCTGGAACTTTGCACCCTGCAATCTGTGCCTGCCTGTTAATAGATGGCACAATTGCTGCCTGCAAATATAGTCACTTGCTAACTAATGTCAGATGCTCAAGCAAAGACTTCCAGCTTCCTCCCAACAATAGTTCCGTGCAGGTAAATTAGTAAAAGAGACACTATGATCATATTTTTTTCACATATTAAGAAGCATTATGTGATCTTTATATGTCATTTTTGTTTAAAAAAAATTAGGTTGTTAGATTTTTTTTTATATAATTTTAGAGTAATTAATGCTCAAATCTGTCAGGCCCCAGCCTGCTCTGCCAGAGGTGAGTCCAGCTAATTCTTGAGCAGGTGTTAGCAACGTCCACCAGAGCTGCCTATACCTACCCGCGATTTATTGAAAGCTTTCTACCTATAGATCAGTGGCAGTTTGGGCGGCGGCGAGGTGGATGGACTTAAAGGAAACCTGTCACATAGGTTATGCCCTCTTGCTGAGAACAGCACAAGCTAGGGACAGACCTGCTGTTTCCAGCACTTGTGTCCCCTTATTCTGTAATATGCTGGAGTTTTAGAGCATTTACCCTTCAAAACTTATTCATTAGCAGGTGTTAGCCCCACCCACTGACAGTTATTCACATGTTTCTACCTATTCAAAGTAATAGGTTTATCAGTTGAGGTGGGCGGAGCTAGCCTCAGATGGGCGGGGTTTGAAAAAACGAACTCTTTGAAGACTCTTCGAATGACTCTTTTGGCTGGAAAAACTGCAGATTTGAGAAAATTAAATACACGAAAACTACAGCATCTTACAGAATAAGGGACACAGCGCTGGAAACAGCAGGTCTGACACACTGGCTTGTTCTGTCCTCAGCCAGAGGGGCAAAAACTATGTGACAGGTTCTCTTTAAATTGACTTATCACTGACAGAGCAGCCTGTGCATTGCCAGATTTGACCATTAAATACTCTGAAACTACGGCAACTTAAAAAATAAGGGACAGACCGCTGGAAATAAGGTGTCTGTCATTGGGGTGTCTGTTCAAGCAAAGGAAAGCAAAAACCTATGTGACAGGTTTCCTTTGCACACATTTTAAGCACTGAAGGGGCTGACCAGAAGTACAACCCAAAAGGCCTACCTGGGGGATGATATGAATCCCTTGGTTGCAACAGATTTGATATAGGGCTAAACCGAGCAGCAGAGTCTTAGGGATTACCATAACCCCTGTAGCGAGATCTAGACTTCGCTGCAGACAACCTTTATAGAAATAACTGAAGAATCCAAGCACGGTACCAACGAAGAAGAAATATACTATATTTAAAAATGCAGAGGTCACAAAAAATGGAGTTTAGTAAATATTATAGATTAGACAGCAGAAAAAAAATGGGAGAAAGATCCTCAAATAGCGCGGGGGTGAAAAGGACATTGGATGTGAAAGAAGAACAACATATGCAATGAAAGGCCAGCAAGCATATGCTTTATAGAGGAGGAGAGGTTACAGCAGGTGGAACAACAACGGGGCACCCGACCAGGAGGCCAAAAGCAGCACTAGGGCACCGGAGAGAGGAAGCACTAACAAATAAGGCAGTGAGGGTAGTAAATGTGCCACCAAATGACATGTATTACGGAATAAGCTCGTGTAATTATTTCGGTAATAGAATATATGCAAACAGAATGTTCTAATCTTCTTTAATACAGTTCATAAATCTCACAAAAGTGAATACACCCATCACTTTTCGTAAATATTGTATTATATCTTTTAATGAGACAACACTGAAGAATGACATTTGATACAATTTTAAAGTAGTCAGTGTTTCGTTTGTATAAAAAGTGTAAAATTTGGGGTGGGCCCCCAAAATAACTCAACACACAGCCATTTATGTCTAAACCACTGGGAAACAAAAGTGAGTACACCCCTTGGTGACAATGGAGTTCAATAAGAGCTTCAACAAAGGTTACCCCTTTGGGAAACCTTTCCACCTTACATTTTAGGATGCCCCACAAATGCTCGATAGGGTTTAGGCCTGGGGACATGCTTGGCCAGTTCAGCCCCTTTTCTTTAGCAAAGCAGTGGTGGTCTTGGGGGGTGTGCTTGGGGTCGTTATGATGTTGGAATACTGGGCCCCCTGGGGCCTAGTTTCTGAAGCATGTCACAGTACAAAGTTGGCACTCATGGTTCCCCCAATTTAGGGTTAAACTCCTCACAACAAGCAAAACTTTAGACAGCCTCAAAACCATGGGGCCCCCCCACCACCATGCTTTTTCTGTAGGCAAGACCCCCACTTTTTTCTTTGTTAAAACCCCCAAACTGTTTTGGGCTGCCCCATCTTTTTAAAAGAACCCGGGCAAAGGGTTTTTGCCCCCCTTTTTCTTTAGGGCACCCCAAGCCGGGGCGGAACCCGCTGTCTCCAGGGGCGGGGTTTCCTTTTCTGTAAAAAGCTGATTTTAAAATTTTTTTAGTGCTCAAATCGCAGTTTTTTTTTTTAGTAGAAAAAAATCATTTTTTAAAAAAATCATTTTTTTTTTTACCCAAAGGGCCCCTCTTTAGGCTAGCACCCCCCCCCAACCCCCCCCATCTGATTTAAAACCAAATTTCTTTGATAGGTAAGGGAAACATGTGGGAAAAAGCTGCCCCGGTTGGGGAGGGGTAGCCTTTGGTGGGCCGGGGTTAACCCTTTCTTCCCGAATAAGATTTGAAAACATTTAATTCTCTAAAAAATACAGAACTTAAAAAAAAGGGGGGGGTACACGGGGTGGAAACCCGCATGTCTGTCCCCTAGCTTGTGCCCGCCCCCCACAAGGGGGGGCAAAAACCTATGTGACAGGTTCCCCTTTAAAAAAACCCTTCAAACCTTAAAAAACGTTTATCTTGGTCTCATCACACCCCAGGGACGTGGGTTCCCGTAAATCCTTGGGCCCTTTGTCTGCCCCCTAATTTAGGGAAAACTGTTTTTTGGGTTTTTTTGTGCATTATCGGTTAAAAAGCTTCCCTTTTCTGTAAAGACACCCCAGCAGACCAATTTCTTGCAGGTGGGGCATGTGGTCTAGCACTGAAGGTTGACCCCACACTTTTTAACCGGCCATTGTACATCTATTTTGAAAAGACAATCTCTGGATATGAAACTGAGCATTCGCTCTCAAATTTTTTGGTCGACCATGGCATGTTCTAAGTGGAACCTGTCTTGTTAAACAGCTGTATCATCTTGGCCACCATGCTGCAGCTCAGTTTCAGGGTGTTGGCAATTTTCTTATAGCCCAGGACATCTTTATGTAGATCAACAGTTGTTTTTTTTCAGATTGTCAGACAGATCTTTGCCATGAAGTCCTTTTTGAACTTCCAGTGATGTATAGAGGGGGTGTTAATGATAACCCCAAATTTAAAACCCTGCCCCATTTACCCTGAATTTTTGTAAATTACAAATCCCATGACACTGTGGAGGGGAAATGGAAAATTGGGCACAATTTGCCCATTTTCACTTAGTAGTGTATTCCCTTTTGTTGTCAGTGGTTTAGACATTGATGACTATTTGTTGAGTTATTTTAGTTCACACCAAATATACACTGTTATATAAGCTGTACACTGATACTTTCATCTTACAAAGTGTTTATCCCTGTGGGCCCAATGAAAAACTTAATACAATACAAATGTGAGGGGTGTACTCATTTTTTTGTGAGATACTGTATTACAAATTTTGGCAATTGAAAAAAATTTTAAATCTCTTCTTGTTGTTCCCAAATTGTTTCCCTGCTTTGATTGGGATCTTCTATTGGGCATGTTTTTGGGGGTTTTTAAAATTTATGTTTTACTCCTGCTGCGCTTGATTCTCATTTTCTTACTCCTTACTTGAAGCCCCAGCAGGGTGTAAACTTAGATTTATTGACTTTTTGGGGGAAAAATTTGGTTTCAATGTTCTTAACAAAAATGGTTGGATAAGTTGTTGCTTGATTTAGCTCATGAACATTTATCCACTCTCACTACATGCAAAAATAGTCTCATATTTTGTGAACAAGCTGTTAACAGTATATTGCATAGTTTGTAGGCACATTCTTACATTTAATAATGTACATTAAGGGGTGTGTTCAGGTTTAGGGTGTTCAAACATATATACAGGGGCCCCCAAAAATCTTTCCTACCATACTGTAAAAGGGTGTATTGTGGGTGGAGGGGGAAAAAATTTTTCCAGCCAAAGTAAAGCCAGTAGTTTCAGCTTGATACTACCAGGATGGGAAGGTCCCTGGATTTTGGTCCCTTTCCATCCCAAAAATACTAGTCCACAGCTACCCCAGAAGCAGACCTTCAAATTATAGGGTCCAATTCTGTAAGTAATGGCTTTCCCATTTAAAACCGGGTTTTACTGGGGTTTAAAAATGGTGAGGGAAGTGTATTTTTGGGGTGACAAAAAACACAGTGGTAACAAAAAGTTTTAGTGATAGTAAAGAGCCCCATTGTCAGATCCTTTTTTCTTAAACTGGGGGGAATGAACTTACCCGTTTTTCTTATACAGCCCCCAATTAAGTAGGAGCTCATAGACCCCCGTAGGGTATAAAACTCCTTTTTAGGTGGTAGTATATGCCTCCAAAATTTAGGTAGGTATATAACCCCCTTTAGTTGGTGGGTTATGGGTCCCGGTAGGAAGTATGTAGGCCCCCCCATTGGGTAGATAGGTATAAAAGGGCCCCCCAGGGGAAATAGATTTTTAAAGGGGGCCCCGGAAGGTAGGTACATATATAGGCCCCTGGAAGGTAGTTATATAAGCTCCGCCAGTGGCTAGGTAGGCATATAGTCCTGCAGTAGGTAGGTATATAGGCCTCCGGGAAAGGAAGAATGTGGCCCTTAAGGGGTTTAAAAGGGTTTTCCCTCTAAAGGGGGTAGTATATAGCAATCTTTGGTAGGTAGGTATATAGTCTCCTCCATTAAAAATAAAAAAAATAATACTTACCACTCCCTGTTCCCCTGCCAAGCAGCTCATGTCCGACAGCCCATGTGATGCCATTATGCCACCTGCACTGGGACATTGCTCCTGGGATTGTGTAGGCAGCAAGCCTAAAGCAGGGTACCTTAGGGTTGGGGCCCTAAAGAGGAGCATAAAAGCGCATATGACATCATCATTCATTCCCTGTGTGATTACTCCGGAAAACCTGAAGGAGGGCCTGCGGACCACAGGAGTTGTTGGCGGGGCAGGGAGCTAATGGCTCACTGCTCCACAATAGTTTTTAACCTTATGGGCGTCTCCGGGACACACATACATGTGAGAAGATCCTCCCGGAGCTCAAAGCCCACCAAGGGCAGATTGCTACTCCAAGCTTATTTCGGGATAAGAGCGTAGCAATGGCCTCATCAGTAACTTAGTAGTTCCTACAGTGCCAGGCTCATTGAGGTGTCTATAATGCCAGTTTCCCAGAAAAAGGATTTTGTTCAGAAAAGTTTTAAATTTTCCAGCAGAAACAGTGTACACTCAGTACTTTCTGTCTTATTAACCTATAACAGGATGGTCAAAGAGTAAAGTTGTAAAATGCCTTTAAAGAGCCTTGTGAGCTTAATACAAAACTAACACCATAATTAGTGAACCAATGAAGAGTTTTACTTGAAGATGAGCATGTAAAACTACAAAAACAAACACCATAACATAAATTATATATCAGTAATGACTGATCCTGATTATCTTTGTTTCGCATGTTATGAAGTCAATATCAATCTACTCAGTTACTTCTGCTTTTTAATATGCTACCCACGCAGACACTTACCAGCACGTGGCCCGGATGCCACTGTAAAGGGGTTAATTTATTTCCACTCCATCTTATTTGCACTCACCTCAGGTGGTAAGTTGAGCATAAATCACACCCCAACACAGTTCAGTCACCTCAAAAATATAAGCTGCCACTACCATCCCGTGAGAAATCAATAATCAATCCCCTTTTTTACCCACAAACACCGTCATGGTCTTTGCGGGTAAAAAAACTCTAAAAAACAAAAGGTAAAACACTAACACACGCTTTCCGCAGTCACAGGTTAAATCTATATAAAAGCAATGGTTTTAGAGATAAAAGGGACCAAACTTAAAAGGACTATCACCCCCGGGGAAACTATGAAAAAGGAGGTTACTAAAATAAAAACATTTCCTAAATATGCGGGCCCTTAAGACAGGACGAAGTCAGCCCAGTTGGCACCTGAAGCTTGATGGATCCTTATTGACATCTCTTTTTAAACTAAGTCCTGAGCTGTGAAGCCATGGCAGGGGGGGACCCGTAATTACATCATGTGTGCAAATGGTAAGCTGGGCGTATTCTGTCTGGTTTAAAAACACTGCTCAGTGAAATATAATGCCTATTTTCAATGGAGGGGAGACTGGAAAAAACAAGTAACCCTGTCACCTATGTCCTAGTGGGCGTGCCTCTGCCGTATGTAGGAGAGTTCGATAACCCTACACAATCAGCTTGCCTTCAGTCCCCTGCAAGTTGGTATCTCCCACAGAAGGTGACTAGAAAAGGACGTGTTTGACAAAGTGAAACAAAAACCCCTGTTTCCCTGTAATATTTAGGTAAAACTCTCTGATTTGAAAAGACATGTATTTAAAAAAAAATATTTAATTTTCTTGCTCCCATTTTTGTGTGTTTATATAGGGTAATAAGTATTCTTTAATTTTTAAAAGGTTTAATAAAAAAACTACAGTGGTTAAATAAAATAAAAAACGAAAGAAAAAATAAGGGGAGATACATAAAATCAATAATTCATAAAATGAAGGGTTAAATCGCAGAAAGCACCTAACATTTACAAATTGATTCTTCTGTCCTGGAGCAAAGAAGGAATAAGGACGTAGCCAGTGAGAATAAACCCTCCAAGGAGGAACGCAGTTTCCCTATTGAAACAATTTTTTATAACCTGAACAATTGGTTCATTTTTTCAGATCTCCCCAAAATTCTTTAGGGAAATTTTTTTTCCCCTGAGGCTGTTATGTAATGAGGGGAAAGGTACAAAAAACATAATTTTATGTGTCCATTGGTTGACCCTTATATCGTTTTTTTGGGGGTGTCAAGGGGTGGATCGACTGTGAGGATCTGGTCCTCCTTTGGGAATTTAAAAAAAAGTCCATGCTATATGTCAAAGTCCACTTTGGGGGGAAAATTTTTACCCAAAAAGAGTTTTGTGGTTTATGGACCGGAGTTAATTATTCATGAATCCCATCTTGTAGACAGGGGAAAACATATTAAGAATGCGGTGGGAAGGTGTACATAACCAATCTGAGTTACTGGTTTTACTATATTAAACCATTTTCCTATTACCCTATCATAACAACCCCTTGCTATATATACATGTCGGGGGGACAGGTTTCCCCTTTTAAATATCAAAAGTAAGTTTTTTACAAAATGTTAAGAATGACAGGAACCCCTCCTTTCTCTTCTTTTTAAAATATTCAGATGAGGGAGGTGGACAGATCCTTAAAAAACTTTGGGACTATCAGTGCAATGCGGGATATTGAGCTGAATTATGGGGAATTTTTTGGTTGCTAGTCCTGCATAAAGCTTAGTTTCACTTGGGGGAAGGACAGAGTAACTGTCAAACTGGGTTTTGGGTTTTTAATCCTTTTGCATTCTTTTTTTTTAGTGTCATGTATTTTAATCCGTTGTCTCCTGGTTGTTTTTGTATTTTGTGCTCACTTAGTAACCCGTTTGTCCCCCGTTTCCTCGTTTTTTCAGTTTGTTCTATTTCTAACTTCTCTTTGAGAGTCTTGCTGTTTGGTTAGGGTCGGAAGTGAGTGGTGTTAGGGTCAGTGTTAGGGGGACAAGTTTTTAGCGACAGATTTATGGAACTAGTTTTTGGGTTAGTTGTTTATTGGGTCTTTCCCATTTAGAATTTTTTTATTCCATCTTCCCTTTGTCATCATAGCTTGGGGTATGTTCCACAAGTATTTTGAAATTTAAATTTACTCTTCAAGATCGCCCCCCAAATTGCTTCCAAAATGGGCTCCAAAAAAAAACCCCCGATAGAGGATATTTTTAAAGCCTATTTTGAAAATGATTACAAAAATCCTATCACTCATTGTTTTTTTTTGTGATTTTACTTTTCAGAAACCCTCAAGAATTGACAAAAAACGTCTGTAAAACAGGCTGCAAATAACTTGTAAAAAATATGCACGTGTAAAAAGTTGGCACATATTTTAACCCGTAAACAATGAATGTGTTTAAACAGTTTAAAGCTTATTTTTGGTGCAAAATTTTTGGGTGAAAAAAAAAATGCCCAAAAAAAAACCCAAAATACGTTGTGGAAAAAACCCTTAGGCCATGTTCACAGGGGTTATTTTGGGACGTATTTAGCCCGATTTACGGGCTGAAAATGTCCCCCTCTTATGGTAATCCCTTCTCTAGAGAACTTGGATTAAAGTCTCTTTCCCCCCGGACAATACGGCGAGGGGGAGAGAAGGACATGCTCTTTTTTTACTGCGTAACCCCCGCCGTGGATAAGCATTCTATGGGGCCGGGGAGCTAAAGCCCCCCCCCCGCCCCCCAGCCCGCTCCTGTCCCCTCCCACGGGGTAATTGGGGGGAAAAAACATCCCCCAATTAAGCCATATGAAAAAGGCCTTTAAAGTCTTCTCAATGGGTAAGTCCTTACATTTATTTTTTATCTCCTTCGTATTTTGATATGATGCTGGTTGGGAATTTAGTTTTCCCGTCTGTGAACAACCGCCCAAAAACATCACTGCAAAATTTAGGAAAAAAAAGCTATGAACTAATACCTTTAAATTATAAGTATAAATTGGGTAACAACCACTAAAAAACTAATGGGTTTTGAATTTTAAGAAACAAAAAAACAATTTTTATTGTGTGCAATAAAATTCATGGACTTTTAAACATCATATTTTCAGGAAATGACAGTGTAGAGGATTAAATTTGGAATTTTTCCCGCTAAGGATAAAGAAAGTAATTCTTGGAAAAGACCTGTGTAATTGTTATTCAGAACATACAGTCAATACTTTCTTAGACATTGGAGTAAGTACCATCCTAAAAACTTTTTGTATTCGTTTATTTTTATTTCTGTATTTTTACCTTAACTTTTTTCCTAATAATTTTATTTTTCTTCAAGCCTATGGCATTATGTCATGGAATGTAGAGAAGGGGCTCCCCTTATTAAGAAAACCATAGGCACGTTATGTATGCCACTGTTCATTTTATCCCCTGCGCCCTGTATTTAAAAATAATTTTCCCTAAAAGAATGCTGCTAGAAAAGGTATTTCTATAAAAAAGGCATCTGATGGGGGTGCAAAGAAATAGATAGTACTGTAAGAAAAAAACATTTAGGCACAAAAAAGGGTGCCATAGAAGTAAATTTGGTTTCCATATCACAGCTGTAGTACATTAGTATACTTAAGGAAAATACTTTAATTGTAAATTTGATTTTCAACAAAAATTTGGAAATCAAAAAGTGGAAGCAAAACTTTGTAAATACTTTTTAGAGAAAAAATATTTGTCCTCCCCTTTTAAGTTTCCCCTACTACTACTCTTTTTTTCGGTTCCCATTGTTGGGGTTTTCCCACAGCCATTCTTTATAGGGGCATCATTATGACCCCTGTAGCTCCTAGCTTCTTAGGCCCTGTTCACACGGGTTATTTTTTGCGTGGATTGGCGCCGGATTTTTCCGCAGACGGCCCCAATCCGTCGGAGTAATTTCGGGGAATTTTCCACAGTTCTCTAGAGAACAGGGATTCCGTCGCTCCCCCCTCCGGGGAAAACCGCCGGGGGGGGGAGAAAGTGACATACTTACCCGGTGCAATAAACAAAACCCTGGGAAATGGCAGTCACGGGGCCCGCGGGCCGGCCCCCGAAAAGCCCCCCCACCCCCAACCTTTTTCAAGCCGGAAAAAGCGAGCGCAAACCGCCGCAAAAACCGGCGTGAATAACCGTGTGAAAAGGGGGGCCTTTAAAACAGCCCGGTATGTTAAATATTTGCTTTTCCCCTTTTTTCTGTTGCCCCCTTTGTCAACGTTCCTATTGAGCAAAAAGGTTCCTGTTGTCAGTTTCTGCAAAATTATATTTCTGACTCTTGGTCTCCTTCCCGTCCTGGGTAGCTTTTTGAAAACAACTGTAGAAAATTATTAAAGGGAGAGGTACTTCATAGTTATGCATAAATGCAAAATTTTTGTGTTAAATGCTCACCTGATAGAGTTTAAGTCACAACCAATCTAAAAGGAAGTGAAGGGTGAAAACCCGATCCAGAATGCCAACTGGTCCTTTGTTGTCCAACAGGGGATGATACCCCAAAAACCAATAAATTGAATAAAAAAACATGTTCATGGATCAATTTCCCAAAATGAACCTCAGTGTAAATGTACAACCCCCAATGTGATATGTCCCCAAAAAAATCCAAAAAACAATTTTTTAAAAGCAAATAAAGGGGCAAATATTTAACAATTACATATAGTTTTCATTCTCAGGGCAAAAAAAAGTTCCTTTTATCAAGATTTTTTTTTCTTTTTTTTTGTTGCATGGCCCTAACTTACTTTTCACTTCGAAACTGCAAAACTTCCCTCCCCCCCCCCCCCCCCCCCCCCCCCCCCCCCTTCCTTTTCCCTGCTTTACATATGTTGATGAACCCTTTTTGCCTGCCCTAACCCTACTTGACTGAATACAACTATCTATATTCCTATGCCCCTTGCTTGCTATCAAGACCACTCTGAGGTTGTGACCTGGGGGTTTCCCATTCAGCAAAGCCAGATCCTGTACAGGGGTTAAAGGAAAATGTCACATAGGTTTTTGCCCCCTAGCTGAGGACAGACAGCATATGCCCGACATGTGTTTCCCCACTGTGTCCCTTATTTGTAAGATGTTTTGTGTCACGATACAGTGGATACAGCTGGAATCCAATGGTAGGACTGGGTTGAAACCCAGCGAAGGCCAATGAGACTGGAACAGGAGGGA
>JAODAL010082235.1:0-11643 GCA_025379985.1 Phyllomedusa bahiana
AAAAAAAGTTACAAAAATTAAAAACATATGTAGAGATTCAGGAGGCAGTTCTTCATATCCCCATCCACATATCTGCAAAACAATAAAAAAGTGTAACTAAACAAAATTAATGCACTATCACCTAAACACGAATAGAGGTACAATGTATCTCAAAAGAATAATATGTTTTTAATTTTTGTAATTAAAAACATATTGTGGGGAGTGAGGTCATTTCCGGTCATGCACACCGCAGTCTATGGAGATGGAGAGTCACAGGAATATTAAAGGGGTTTTGACAGGATGTGCCTTATCTGCTAAGAATCAAATGTAAACAAGCCACGCTGAGCTAAGAGAGAGAGAGAGAGAGACACAGCCAGAGCACAGAGCCGTGCATAAGGGATTGTGTGAAATGTTCACTCAAATAATCAAACTACAACTAGTGGATTCTGTATACAAAAGTCAACCTCTTTTCTCTACAGCAGCTTGAAAGCTTCTTCATGTTCTCTGTCATCAGATAAAGCAGGGATCTACTCAGATAATCACATTACAACTAGTGGATTCTGTATACAATAGACAACATATTTCTACCCGGTGCCTTGAAAGCTTCTTCAGTTCCCTTTCACCAGATAAGAAGTGTTCTCTGCGCATGCCCAGCCAGCACCTCTTGTCAGGTCGTATCTAAAAAAGCTTTTAAGTAACTAAGGGCAGGTAAGGCAGCCTGTAGCTCTCTCAGACTGCAATTTTTGTAATCACATATATTTAGAAAAGTGATTAGATACCCATTTTGGAGGATCCCATTTCAACATTACATCGTGGCAAAACCCCTTTAATTTCTAATCCTGGATTCATGCATATTCATTTATTTGGAGGTAGGAGTTCGTTCCGCCCCCATCATGTTATATAGAGAATTTATGGTATTTCTTAGATATACATTTTGATAATTATGTATGGATTTGACTTATATTTATTATGCACCTTGTTCATATAATCACATTGTATTCTCACGATTGTATTTTAATTATGTAATGATTTGTCATGAATATTTATGGCTACACCCTATATATGCTGTACACTTTCACTATCGTTGCTTGAAAAAGGTGTGCTGCGATGTTCTTTTGATATTGAATGGGACTGATGACTTTGGTCATATAATCGCTGGCACCTACAACTAATTATTTTTAAGGAGTGCTGCCTTTGTTACTATTTTTACCTTTAGTCAGTTGGCTTGCACCCATTTTTTGAAACTTTTTTCATCATGGATACTTTACAATCTACAACTGAAGTTTATTCCAATGTCTTTTCCTTCACCGAAACAGAGGTTAATGGAATCTTAAATCGAAGAGGGAGATTCTGCCTTTCTGGATCAACCTTCGGCCACGGAGTTACAGCGTAACTATGAAAATTTGTCTAAATAACATGTTACTTTAGAGTTACTTCTGGTTACACTAAAGGAATATTTTAAGCATAATAGAATCCCTAGAGGAATGCGTTCCCAATTAAGACCCAATTTATTTTCTCAGGACTTGGACTTTCGTTCTCGTTTTGAATCCATGTCGAATAAGTATGCTTTTGAGGTCATTTTGTTGAATTTGGAATTTTTGCATAAAGAACTGAATAATATTGCACAAAAAGTAAAAGATGTGGATTGTTCCCTTAAAGGAATATTACTGGATGCGGATTTCTCTAATTTTATGTCTAAACATGGGACTTTTTGAGTAAATTTAGACCAGAAATTGAGGAGGTTAAATGCCGGAAATGGCAAAGAAATTTTAAGGATTATGAGAGTGGATTTGTTTATGCGTGGAAGCAAAAGAATAATTCTAAACCGATGATTGGAAAAAACTCCAATATGAGATGGACTAATGGGAATAAGGATGGATTGTATGAATCATCTATTGATTTTTTAGGAACAAATCAACATTCCCTAGTGGACACCGACCAACCAGAAGAGGTGGGAAACGACCGGGCAAACGAAAACAAGACGGCAACGAAATATGAAAACTCAGTCAGTAAGGACCAATCAAAGGCAAAAGAAGGGAGAAAAGATGACATAACTACAGTGGTAAATATTTCTTCCACCTCCCTTACTTCAGCACAAATTGAATTGTTATCTAAGGGGCTGTCCTTTTGTCCAGGGACAAAAACTAATTTCTTTTATTTGCAAATGGATATTTTTCAATTTATTAGGCTATTAAAATTATGTGTATTTCATAATACAAAAGAGAACAGTGTTGTTGAGGTTGATGATTCGACTATTCATTCTGTGTTTTCTCTTAAAGATTATCAATTATTTTTGCCGTTTGATTTTTCACCAAATAATGTAGTGCATCAGATTCAAACATATGCTAGTCTAGTAAAACAGGATTTATTGAAACTAAAAGTGGATAATGTTGATAAACCATTGAAACATCCAAATTTGAAAGCACATGAGATTAAGGCCATTAGTGAATTGTCTAACAATCCTAAAATCACTATCAAATCTGCGGACAAAGGCGGGGCGATAGTGATTATGGACACTAGTATGTATATTTTTGAAGCTATGAGACAATTGTCTGATACAGAGATATATTGCATACTTCCACATGATCCAAAAATTTCTTTTGAATCTAAATTGACAGCGATATTGGAACAAGTTTTGTTCAAATAATATTATAGAACAGAGTCTTAAAAATGTTTCAACTGTACAATTTCCAATTACTCCAACCCTATATTTACTCTGAAAAATACATAAATCATTGGATAACCCACCGGGTAGGCCAATTGTCTCTGGAAGGGGGTCATTATTTAGTAATGTTTCCATTTTTTTGGATAGGGTTTTATCTCAATTTGTTCAGAGATTTAAATCGTATATAAGAGACACCAGAGATTTTTTGCAGAAATTAAGCAGTATTGAAAGTATTCCAGATGAGATCTTTTTAGTATCGTTTGATATAGTTAGTTTATATACTTCAATAGAACATGAACATGGTTTAAGAGCAGTCTTCAAAACACTTGACAATACTGAATTTTCTAATGGAAATAAGGAGTTCATTATGACCTTGTTAAATCTTATACTTACTTGTAATTATTTTGTTTTTGGTGATAAATATTATCTGCAATTACGTGGGACAGCCATGAGGACAAACGTGGCACCTTCATATGTCAACATTTATGTTGCATGTTTGAGGGAGGGGTTTGTCTATGTGTCTCGCCATTTCAGTAAGGTACTGAGGTGGTGGAGATACATAGACGATATATTCCTGATTTGGATGGGTAGTGAGATAGAGTTAAAAGAATTTAAAGAATTTTTGAACAGCTTACAATCTTCAATTTACTATGGTTTATTCTACTGAGAGGATTTCCTTTTTGGATACAATGGTAATATTCAAGGATTCTCAATTACATACTGAGTTATTTATTAAAACTACAGATAGGAATACCATGTTAAAATACAATAGTTGTCATCCTATTAAAATGATCCACTCCTTACCATACAGCCAAATGTTGAGGATTAAATGAATAGTAGACTCTGCTTAAATGTGTGATGAGTTTTTGGATCTTATGTCAGAAAAGTTTTATGAAAGGTGTTATCCTAAAAGATTGATAACAAAGCAAAGAGAAAAAATAGTTCAATTGGATAGACAAATCCTAATGGACAAACAAAATAGGAGGGATAATAGACCTAAAAGAATTCCATTTGTTTGATTTAAGTGGTTCAATCTCTTTAGTTTTGAGGAAACATTGGCATATTCTGCGTGATAGTTTTAAGAACATTGCAGAATTCCAATTACCACCTATGATGTCACATAGAAGATTTACTAATTCGAAAGACAGATTGGTAAAGAATGATATTATTAAATCAAAACCACAACAGTCATTTTTGATTGCACAAAAAAGGGTACTTAATTGTATCAATTGTCGGGTGATCTATAAGGGTGATGTTTTTATCCATCCAACCACGTCTGAAAAATTTTATATTAATTCTTTCTACACTTGCAATTTTTAGGGATTTTTATTTTTTTAGGTGCCATGTCATTAATTTTGTGGAGAAACAACTTGTGATAAGAGGGGCGAATTGATTCTTACAAATGGAATTCGTTTAGAATTTCGGGAAAACTTGGTTCGAAGAAGTCGAATTTTGGGGTACTTCACATGAACGAAGTTCTTTTGATTAAAATGGCTGTGAGCACATGGCGTTACATGGGGAAAAGAACTCGGGGAGGAAGAAGGGCATACCCACAGACATGTGCAAGATGAACCAAATCAGAACCCTGGGATTCTGTGACGTCCCACACTAAAAAGTCCGGGCGCGACCTGGGGTCATACCGCTCTCACTGTATGATAGGGAAAGGCGTGCCATGGCTGCTAATATTTTTTTATAAAAACTCATTTTTATACAGAGATTTTTGGGGGGATCTCAGCTTGTCTCAGAACTGCTTCTCTTAACGTCCTATTTGATTTTGTGGGGTTTTGGGATCTGAAGTCCAGTTGTGTCCAGTGCAGCTACATATACTTTTTTAATCTATCTGTCACACACATTAAAAAATAAAGGGGTTTCTAAGCCTGTTCCTGTTGTATTCTTTAAAGAACAGCGTTTTTACAATAAAAATACCATTATTTTTGGTTTTGCTAAATTTCTTTTGCGAAATTTACATCCAGGGGTTAATTGCGTTTTTGCTTTTGGGGTGACAAAAAGAAACCTCTTTTTCCCCCCCCCACCGTCAAAAAGACTTTTTCCCCTGAGCAAAATTTTCATAACCAAAGGGTTAAATTTTACAAGTTTTCCTTTTGTTGGTACGTAAAATAATGCCATTGTAACCCTACAAAGTTTAGTTTTTGGTTGCTCAATTCTTTTGCGAAATTTTACTCCAGGGTTGATTAAGCTTTTTCTGCTGCGTGGCACTAAAAGAAACCCCTTTTTCCCCCCCAAAAAAACATTTTTCCCTGTAGCAAATTCAAAACTGAATTTTTAATTCCAGTTTTTCTCTTTTTGGTGATAAAAAACAAGCCATTGTAACATACAAAGCGGTATTTTTGGGCTGCTAAATTCTTTTGCGCAATTTACATCCATGGGTTTAAATTTAAAGGTTGTTCTGCGTTGTGGGGGACTAAAAGAACCGTCTTTTTCACCCCCAAAAAAGACATTTTTCTGAGCTAATTCATAACCAAAGATTAATTACAATTTTTCTTTGTTGTTAGCTAAAATACTCCCATTATAAACGCTACAAAGTGGTATTTTTTTTGGTTGCTCAATTATTTTCCCAAATTTAAACATCCAGGGAAAATTAAGGTTTTCTCTGCTGTGGTAACTAAAAGAAACCGTCTTTTTCCCCTCAAAAAAGAAATTTTTCTGTAGCTAATTCATAACTAAAGGGTTTTAATTACAATTTTTTTCTCTGTTGTGGGTAAAAACACCCAAATTAAACGCTACAAAGCTGGTCGTTTTGGGCTGCCAATTCTTTTGCGCAATTTACATCCAGGGGTTTAAATTAAGGTTTTTCTGCTGTTGTGGTACAAAAAAGAAACTTCTTTTCACCCCCAAAAAAAGACATTTTTCCTGTAGCATAATTCATAACGAAGGTTTAATTACAAGTTTTTCTTTGTTGTGTAGCGTAAAATACACCCATTGTAACACGCTACAAAGGGGTAGTTTTTGGTTGCTAAATTTCTTGTTGCAATTTAACTCCAAGGTTAAACTAAGTTTTTTTCTGCAGTTGTATCAGTAAAAGAAACTTTTTTTTCACCGCCAAAGAAAAAATTTCTGTTGCGTAATTCTATCGAAGGTTTTTAACCCTTTTTGTGCTTTTATTTTCAGTAAAATCACAGAGTTTTTAAACGGCACATAAAAGTAAAATTTTTCCTGCCCATTTGGTGGACGAAATTTTATACCCAAAGGGGTTTCCCAAAAGCTTTTAGGGGGTCATTTGGAGTAAAAATACAGAGTATGTATTTACATATACAGATATGTTCTAAACAGTTTTGTACATTTTAGAACAAACAGTATGTCAGACAAGAGGGGTCTTCACATGCGGGGGGCAGTGGCACAAACTTTCCGGAGCAGGCCCAATCACCCCCAAGCAAGTGGACCGCACGGGGGGTCATCGGTGAGGCCACAACTGCCCTGTCATCTACCCCCCCGTGTTTCCCCAGAAACCCAAGGGTTCTTTTGGTTGACTAGGTCTCCACTTCCTTCCAGATGACATTTTAAACCCCAGCCAAAGTCGGTGGTGTCAGACCAACCCTTTTTTGGATACCCCGGGACGGGTCAGGCCCTCACCTTCCTCACCCCGCCTCTGTCCCCCCGGGTTTCCCCTCAGCCAAGATCTACAGTATCTGGGCTCAGCCCCACTATATAGTGAGTAAAAATTTGGGGAGGGCAGTCAGCAGCACTTGGCACGAAAAAAGGGGGCCCAATACCCCCTGTTCTTGAGTGGCGGCAAGAAAAGGATGGGGAGATGGATGGGAGGTCTGTTGTAGGGGTCAGCCTCTGCATCCCAAGACGGTGTGAAACAGCAGTGACGATGAAACACAAATAGATAGATGTAGCACCACGGGGGCCCGGGTGAAGAAGGGGCTTCACCTTTTCAGGGAAGAGGGCGTCAGCTTCGCATCAGGCAGGGGCGCAGCCACAAGTGGTTGTGGGCCGGAGTCAGCGGGGGAGCAGCGTGTGGGTCGGGACCAAGGGGCCCGGGGTGGGAAAACCCATTCGCGGGTCCAAAAAGTACGGCACAGGGGCCACGAGCAGCGGGGGTGTACACTCAGGCGTAGGGGTTGGGGGTAAAATCACTACTCGGCGGTGTGGCATTCTTTGCTAAACATGGGGGAACTAAAATATGGGTATATGTAAAACTGTGGGCAAAAAGTGAAGCGGGCCAGGAGCTAATTTTGGCCCCAGGGCCCCTGCGTCAAACATGCACTCACCATCCGGGGGCCCGGGGAGAAACTGGCTTAGATGGGTGGTTTCCCTTCTGCCGCCGCAACAGCACGGCCCTGGCACGCATGTCATTGCAGCCCGCCTGGGTCCACCACCTCTGCAAAGGGCTTTTCTTTTGCCATCATCTCCCGGGCCAGATGCCCTGTCCTCCTCCATGGCTCAGCAGTCGTTCAGCGAGGCGATTGCAAAGAACAACGTATGCGTCCCAAAACCCTCCTAAGGTGCAGCAGCTTACCGGCTCCTGTCCCCAATTTTTGGTATGCACCCTCCCTTCCAAATGGTGGACTCGCCCAATTTTAAAACTAATGGCTTTTGCCCAGCCGAGATGGAGATTTCCCCAAACCCTAATTTCTTTTTCCAAAAAGGCAGAACCAGCACTTCTAAAAAATTAAAAAAAAAATGGGGCCCGTCCTTTAGTTATCGGTTTTTTCCAAGGTGCATGGGAGCGCGAACATCTGGGAATTAACTACGGTAGGGGCCCGACATGTCCTTTACGGGCCCCTTGGGGGAAAGTCTTCCTGCCCAGGCACACCAACAACTTGGGCAGGAATGCCACTTTTCCCCCTTTCCCCGTTGTCAAACTGTGGCTCCTCGCCCAAATTTCCCCCTCCCCCTCCTCCACCACCAACCCCCATCTAAACCCCCACAATATTTTCTCCCTCATACCCATGTGTAGGGCACACGGTGTCACGCATTTACACCGGGTTGCCTCGGCAAAAAATCACACAGGGAGGAACTGCTCCGCGTTTATGCAGCAAAAATCGATGTTGGCTTTCTCCGCACCAATCAAAATTTGGGAACCAGGAGACAATGGGAGTAACATGGGTTTTTCCCGCTTCACCGAGGGGGATTTTCCATGCCCGGCAGGCGATGTGTTCAATCTGGTTGTGAAAAGGTTCCCGAAGCTTCCACCGATTTAAAAAAATTTTGAAAATGGCCGGAAACTGTGCATGCACTTCATCCATTCCTCAAAGCGGAACACCTCCCGATTGCAGCGGGAAACGGCCTCCCCCCAACACACTTGATACGATGTTTCCACCCATTGGAATTCCGCCTGACATGTTGGACCGACTGTATGAAAAGAAAGGCCATTAAACGATTTTGATGAAACCGGGAAGGGACTCCCCTGTGTAACTTTTATTCAGCCAGTGGCAGCTCATGGACACCTGCCTTTGTTGGGCCTTTTGAGGAGGCCACTTTTTTTCAGTCACCCGGACAGGGTGAATAAAAGTCATTCCCCTGCTTAAGTCCCGGAACAGATGCTGAAAAATCTGTCTGGGGGGGGAGGGACTGGCACTAAACTCGCGGCCCCATGAGTCTGGGGGGGGACCCGAAAGGAGGAGGGGGGGGGGACATTGACAGAACATTGTTGGTGAAATGAGTGGATTTTTTTACCCCGGGGCCGAGTGGGAGGAGCAGGACAGCTGGGAGGTAGATGGGAAAAAGGAAGACAGGCAATACCCCCAAACACCCCTGGCATATACAGGGAGGAGCGGGAGCCCCTTGGGGTCACTTGTGCAGATGGCCCCCAGCATGCTGATTTGCCGGCTATGACAGGCCAATAGTAGCATCCGCAGGGGGCTTCTGGCTCTCCACCCTATTGGGCCTCGCTACTGTCCAAAAAGGGGGCCTTTTTTTCCCAGCATTGAGAGGAGGACAAAAATCAAAAATATAGGGAAATCCCCGTAGTCAGTTGGCCCTACCCATGTGCGACATCGTCCCCCCTCTGCAGTTTTGACCGGGGGTTCTTCAATCTCACGTACACTGTTGAAGTGCTGGGGGAAAGGGGGGGGAGTAGGAGCAGTTCCCCGCTCCTCGCAGCACCTAAGTCTGGAGTCATTGATAGCAGCTTCCTTTACCCCCCCAGTGAGGGGGGCATCGCCCGCAGCAGCAAGGGGCCTGAGCAAACCCCGAACCAACAGGTGGTGGCCCACTTTGGGCAGCACTTGCCACCCCAGTTTTGAAATCCGCTGGACTACTGAGCAGCCAAATGGATGGTAGCCACAACTTGCAGAGTTTGCAGTGGGGAAGCTGTCCTGCCCCGGCCCGTGTGTGGCATCAGAGGGGTGTTCATGGCGGGGGCCATCGTTACCCCCCAAAGGGGAAAACCACTTGCCACTGGAAATGGGAACGACGACCTTTGTCAAGAGAAAAGGGTGGGGTCCCAGGTTTCCACACACCAATGCCTTTGGTGCAGACACATCACCCTGATGCCTCACCCCCAAAATGGAGAAATGACGGGGTTTCCCGCTACCTGCCTCAGCCTCTATTGTGATCTCCCCCCCCGCCTGATGCCACAATTTTGCTGACAGTTTCTCCCTCTGCCACCAACCACTTTACCAGGGGCTGGTATTGCCATCCACCTCCACACTCTGTCATTGGCCACTTTATGACCTTGTTGTGGGGCTGTTGCTGGTGCCGTGACATTCCCCACGTGCATTGTGCCCTCCTGACCTCATGTGCTGCTGCCTGACCTCCACACTGTGCATTATGCCTCTCTGTGGCCTTTCCTGTTTTTTCCCCCTCCAGAAGTATTGTGCCACGCCCGACCTCATGTGCTGTGCCGTGACCTTCACACTGTGTCATTGTGCCCCTCTGTGGCCTACTCCAGTTTTTGCCACTCCAGAATGTCATTGTGCCACTGTCCCTGACCCCAGCTTCTGCTGCCGTGCCTCCCACGTGTCATTGGCCCCTCTGTGGCCACTCCTGCTTTTGCCACCTTTAGAATGTCATTGTGCCCCTGCCTGACCTCATGCTGGCTGCCGTGACCTCCACACTGTGTCATTGTGCCCCTCTGTGGCCACCCAGTTTTTTCCACCTCCAAATTTATTGTGCCACTGTCTGCCTTTTCTGCGCTGCCTGACTTCCACACTGGTATTGCCATGTGTGGCCTACTCCTGTTTTTGCACCTCCGAAAATCATTGGCACGTCTGACCTCATGCTGCTGCCACCGTACCTCCACTCTTCATTTTGCCACTCTGTGGCCTACTCTGTTTTTTCCACCTCCGAATGTCAGTGTCCACTGTCACCTCATGCTGCTGCTGCCCTGACCTCCACACTGTGTCATTGTGCCACTCTGGGCCACTCCCGTTTTTTTTCCCCCTCCAGAATTCATTGTGTCCTGTCTGACCTCTGCTGCTGTGGCGCCGCCCTCACTTCCACACTCTGACCTAAGTTTCCCCCTAGCTCTCACGTTTTTTTCCACTTTCGCGGGATGACTTTATCAGGCTACATTCCCCCTTTGTTTTTTTTGGGCAGTTTTGCCCTCTTAATGCCCCCGGGGAATTTTTTAGTGAAGCGATTCTAAGAGCGGGGGCATTCATGTGCGTGTCATACTAAAACACAACATTGTATGAAGACCAAACCAAGCTCCCTCTGCATATTTAAGCAAGGCACAACGTTCTACAGCACCCTGCAGGCTCTGTGCAGCCTGGAAATAGTTGTTTTTTAACGTGATTCGTTCCGAAGTAATTTGGACCGAATTTAATTTTGTCGGGAGATTCGGCGAAGTGAGCGAATTGAATTTTTGAGAAATTCGCCCATCTCTACTTGTGACCTCAAGACCAGATTAAATAACCATAGATATACTATACGAAAAAAACGTTTAGACTTGCCGGTATCTAAACATTTCACGGAATTGGGGCATACCGCGTGGGATTTCAAATGCATGATTCTAGATAGTGTAGCCCCGTTCAAGAGAGGAGGTGATCATTTTACCTTACTAAAGAAAAAAGAATTACAATGGATCTATAAGTTAAACGCACTTAGACCAAATGGTCAGAATGTTGATTTTAACCCCTTAAGGACCCAGCCTGTTTTGACCTTCCTGACACAGCCCTATTTTTGAAATCTGACATGTGTCAATTTATGTGAGAATAACTTTTTGACACTTTTACCTATCCATGTGATTCAGAGACTGTTTTCCCCGTGACACATTGTGCTTTAAGTTAGTAAGAAATTTTTATCCATACAATCCTTGTTTGTTTGTGAAAAATATCAAAATTTCATGAAAATTTTGAAAAATTTGCGATTTTGAATGTTGCAAAATTTCTGCGTGCAAGACAGATAATTATTCACCACAAAATAGTTAATAACTAGCATCTACCATATGTCCACTATAGGTTGGCATAATTTTTTAAATGTCTTTTTTTTTTTTTTACGACATTAGAGGGCTTAGAAATTTTTGTAAATAATTTCTCACATTTTCAAGAAAATTTGCAAAATAAAAGTACAATTTTTTTAGGACCACTCCAGTTCTGATGTGGCTTTGAGGGGCCTGCATGTTAGATACCCCCATAAGTGATGCCCTCTGAGAAACTAGACCCCCTTTAAAGTATTTACAACACTATTTAGGAAGTTTTGGAACGCAGATTTTGGTGGGGCCATGTCCCCATTTGCAAAGCCCCCAAAGTAGCAGAACAGGGCGAAACCTTCCAGAAGTCCCCCATTTTTGGATTCAACACCCATCAGGGATCTCATCTAGGGGTGCAAATTTTGCATTTTAGGCACACAGTGTTCCATAGTTTTTTTTTTTAGCATTGGGCAATGAAAATGGGCAGGAACGCAGTTCGGTCTTGTTTTTGAGTTGCAAATTTTAAAAAGCATTCCCGTGCAGTGTAAATATTGATAACTTTACTATGGGGGTCGGGACAATTACAAAGATATAGATTTTATAAAGTTTTTTCTGTTTTATTCTTTTACACAGTAGAAATACGTCTATAAAAAAATTTCGTTTTTATTTGTCTTATTCT
>JAODAL010082236.1:0-11642 GCA_025379985.1 Phyllomedusa bahiana
CGTGACTACTCATACGGCAATTTGCGGGAACCCCCTAACCGACATCCCGTATGAGTACGGCAAATGTTGGTAAGGGGTTAAACTGCTTTTACTGCTATACACCCTTATCAAAGTATCAGATATCTTTCACACAGTTTTACTTGGACTGGATGCACTGTCTGCTTCAGCGAGAAGTTATATCAAGAAACCAAAGAAATTCCTTTCTCGGAATGTCTCTTATCAACTAATGCCTAGCAACTAGAGATGGGCAAATTGATTCTAACGAAGTGGAATTCGTTTAGAATTTCAGGAAAACTTCGGTTCAGAAGGAAGTCAAACTTTGGGGTACTTCGGGTGAACGAAGTGTGCTTTGCATTAGTAAAATGGCTGCGAGCACATGGCGTTACATGGGGCAAAGAACTCTGGGAGGAAGAAGGGCATAGCCTGCATGACATGTGCAGAGATGAAGCCAATCAGAGACCAGTGGGATTCTGTGACGTCACCGCACTATATAAGTCCGGGCGCGACGCTGGCAGCTCCCACTCCTCTCACTGTACTGATTAGGGAAGGTGCTGCCGCGGCTGCTTGTAATAGCTCTTACTGAAGAACTGATTTTCATACAGCGATTTGGGGGGGTGTCTCAGCTTGTCTCAGAGACTGCTTCTCTTAACGTTCTATTTCTGATTTTTTGTGGTATTGGATCTGAAGTCCAGTGTGCGTCCAGTGCAGCTGTATAACATGTTAAAAGCTATCTGCTCACAGCACCATTGAATATCCAAGGGGGATCTAAGCCTGTTTCCTGTTGTATTCATTAAAGAAACAGCGTTTTTAAAAATACAATTTCCACTTCATTTTTGGCTGCTCAATTCTTTTGCGCCATTTACATCCAGGGTTAATTAAGCGTTGTTTTTGCTGCTGGGGGTAAAACTCAAAAACCGTCTTTTTCACCGGCAAAAAATATATTTTTCCTGTAGCATAATTCACAAGCGAAGGGTTTAAATTTCAAATTTTCTCTCTTTTTGTGTAGCATAAAAAACACGCCATTGTAACACGCTACAAAGCTAGTAGTTTGTGGTTGCTCAATTGTTTTTGGGGCAATTTACTTCTAGAGGGTTTAATTAAGCGTTGTTTTGCTGCTGTGGTTACTCAAAGAAACCGTCTTTTTTTACCGCCAAAAAATACATTTTTCCAGTAGCATAATTCACAAGCGAAGGTTAAATTACAATTTTTTCTCTTGTTGTGTAGCGTAAAAAACACGCCATTGTAACACCTACAAAGCTGAAAGTTTGTGGTTGCTCAATTCTTTGCGCAATTTACATCCAGGGGTTAATTAAGCCCTTGTTTTGCTGCTGTGGTGACTCAAAGAAACCGTCTTTTTTACCGGCAAAATACATTTTTCCTGTAGCATAATTCACAAGTGAAGGTAATTACAATTTTCTCCTCTTGTTGTGTAGCATAAAAAACACACCATAGTAACAAGCAACAAAGCAGGTAGTTTTTGGGGTTTCCCCAATTCTTTGGCGCAATTTACATCCAGGGGGTTTTTTTAAGCTTGTTTTTTCTGCTGTGTGACTCAAAGAAACCGTCTTTTTCACCGCCAAAAAATACATTTTTCCTGTAGCATAATTCACAAGCGAAGGTTAATTACAATTTTTTCTCTTGTTGTGAAAGCATAAAAAACACCCATTGTAACATGCTACAAAGCTAGTATTTTTGTGGTTGCTCAATTCTTGGCGCAATTTACATCCAGGGGTTAATTAAGCGTTGTTTTTGCTGCTGTGGTGACTCAAAGAAACCGTCTTTTTCACCGCCAAAAAATAAATTTTCCTGTAGCATAATTCACAAGCGAAGGTTAATTAAAAAATTTTATCGTTTTTTGTAGCGTAAAAAACAAGCCAATGTAACACCTACAAGCTAGTAGTTTGTGGTTGCTCAATTGTTTGGCGCAATTTACATCCAGGGTTAACTAAGTGTTTTTCTGCATTTTGTACTCAGTAAAAGAAACTTTGTTTTTCACCCCCCACAGAAGAAATTCTGTAGCATAATTCATATCCGAAGGTTAATTAAGCCTGTTTGTGCTTTTAATTCAGTAAAATATACAGAGTTTTAAACGGCAAAATACAAGTCAATTTTTTTTCCCCTTTGTGGAGCGCAATTTATATCCAAGGGATACCCAAGCTTCTTTGTGGGTTCATTTGGAGTCAAATACAGGGTGTTATTTATCATATACAGATATCTTCATCAAACAGTGTCTGTACATTTTAAAAACAAACATATGTCAGACAGAAAGGTGGCAGGCTCTTCACCTGCGAGTGGCAGAGGCACAAACATTCCTGGAGCAGGCCCAGGTCGCAGCACAGCAAGGGGACGTCGCAGCAGAGGTCACTCGTGAGGCCACAACTGCCGCTGGGCATCTTCGGCCCGTGTTTGTTCAGCAACCCAATAGTTCTTTTATTGTTTGACTAGGTCATCCATTTTCCCCCCAGATGACATCTGACAACCCCAGCCAAGAATCGGTGGGATCCCTCAGACACAACCCTTAGTTGGCATGGCCCGGGAGCGGGTCAGCGGCCCCACCTTCCTCAACCCCCTCTGTCCCATCCGGGTTTCCCTCACAGAGATCTACTATGTGTCTGGGCTCAGCGCCACAAATAGCGAGGATGAACAATTTGAGGAGGGCAGTCAGCAGCTACTTGGCACGAAGAAATGGGGCCAATATCCCCTGCTTTTTGCAGTAGCGGCAAATATAGATGTTTAGAGTGGCAAGGGGAGGTCATTTTGTGAGGGGTCAGCCTCTGCATACCGAGACCGGTGATGAGGACAGCAGTGACGATGAAACACAAATAATGATGATGTAGCCGACTGCACTTGGGAGCCGGGTGAGGCAAGGCTTCATCATCTTCAGGAGAAGAGGGCGTCAGCATGCGCGTCAGGCAGTGGCGCAGCCAGCAAGGGGGTTTTGTGTGGCCTGTGAGTCAGCAGGAAGCAGCAGTTGAGGTCGGGAGCCAAGTGGCCACGGGGTAAAAAACCCGCTTTGCAGGTCCAAGAAAGTAGCGGCACAGTGGCTCAGCGAGGCAGCGGCGGCAGTCGTCACTCAGTGCGGAGCGATGGCGGTAAAATCAGCTACTCGGCGGTGTGGCAGTTCCTTGCTAAAACACCGGGGGAGCCGAATTGGGTATATTAGAAAACTGTGGGCAGAAAGGAAGCGTGGCCAGGGAGCTAACTTGGCACCACGGCCCTGCGTCAAAACATGCAGCGTCACCATCCGGTGGCCTGGGAAACTGGCTCAGATGTGTGGTCCATCCTGCCGCCGCAGCACCCGGGCCCGTGGCACCATGCAATTTAAGCCAGTCAAGGGTCCACCACCTCGCAAAGGAGCTGTTTTTCTTTGACACTCCTCCCGTCCAGATGCTCCTCTCCTCGCTACTCATCGGCGCCAGCATCGTTCAGGCGAGCGATTTTCAAAGAGACAACATATGTGCCAACCATCCTAAGGTGCAGCAGCTGACCATCTCATGTCCAAGTTGTTGGGACTGCAGTCCCTCCCTTTCCCAATGTGGACTCTGCACTTTCAAAAGAACTAATGGCTTGTTGCCGAGCCGAGATGGAGAGTTCCAACCGTATTTTTTTTTCCAAAAAGGCAGTACCCACACTTGATAAATATGTAAACAAAAAGTGGGCCATTCCTAGGTTATCGGTTTGTTCCAAGGGCACGGCACGCGGACGTGGGGACGTAACTACGGTCGGGGCCCCATACTTCCTTTACGGCCCACTGGGTAATTGTTTCTGCCCAGGCAACCAACAACTGGACAGGAGACCCGCTTTCTCCTCCACTTTGTAAAACGCTGCTGTTGCCCAATGTCCGCCTCCTCCTCTTTCCCCCACCCCCCACCACTCACCCCACAAGTACTGCTCCATCATACCACATGTTGGGGCCAGCGGTGTCACGCAGTTCAACACCTGGCTTCCTCGGCGACGAAGTCCACAGGGGGGGAACTCTCCGCGCATGCAGCAAGAAATCGATGTGTGGCTTTTTCCGCGCCAACTGCAAATGGGAACCATGGTGAGGAAAACAATGGGGGAAACATGGTCCTGCGCTGCACCGAGGGGGCGAGGGCCCAAACCGCGCCCTGCAGGCGCTCGTTTTTCAATCGGGTTTGTAAAAAAGGTTCCTAAAAGCCCTTTCCACAATCTTAAAAAGTTTCCCTGAAAATGGCCGGGAAACGGGCATGCACTTTACCCCTTTCCCAACAAAGTTTGGGAAACACCCTCCTCGATTTGCAGCGGCAAAGGGCCCCCCCCCAAAAACATTGAAAACATTTTTTTTTCCACCCTTTGGGAATTCCAGCCTACAAAATTTTGGACCGACTGTAGGGAACGGGAAAAAAAGGCCATTAAACGTTTTTTTTGATGTCCAAAAGGGTACGGGAAACCCCCCCTCCCCTGTGTAACTTTGATGCACCCAAAGGGGAAAGCTCATCCCGTGACACCCTTTCTTTGTTGGGGCCCCATTCTTGGGGCCCTTTTATTTGTCATCGCCAGGACTACGGGAGAATAACGTCATTCCACTGCTTCCCTGCCTGGAACAGATGCGAAAAAAACTGTCTGTCCCGGGGAAACGGAAAACGTGGCGACTACATCTCCCCCCGGCCACATGGGGTTCCGGGGGGTACTGAAAGGGAAAGAGGGGGAGGCCCTTTGGGAGCAGAAGAAATTGCCCTGGTGCCCCATTTTTTGGTTTTTCCTTCCCGGTTACAAGAGAGGGGGGAGAAAGGACCCAAGCTGGAGGAGTAATTGGGAGAGGAGGAAGACGGGGCCCAGATGCCCCCCGCAAGCCCCGTGGCAGTTTTCAGGGGAATGGGAGGCGGGACCCCTCGGGGGCATTTTGGCGGGTGGCCCGCGGGCATCTGTTTTGCAGGGCTATGAAAATCCGAATGTCTCCATCCGGCAGGGGGATGACTTCGGGCTCTCCCCCCTATTGGACTCTCGCAAACCCGGCCCCAAAATGGGACCCTTTTTTTCCCCCGCTGTTTAAAGGGGAAACCCGAAAACTCAAATACTATAGAAAATCCTCGCCCCCTTTTTGGGCCGGGTTGCCAATGGGGGGGGGGGGCGGCAGTCGTCCCTCCTCTACAGGCCCAAACCGGGGGGGTTCCTCACCTAAACGACAATTTCCCGCCGTTTGCGGGGGGAAAGGGTTTTGGGGGGGGTAGGAGCAGTTTCAGCCCACAGCAGAAAGCCTAAGCCCTGGAGTCACTAAATTGGGCCCCTTTTCCTTCACCCGCCTAGGGGGGGAAAGGTTTGGGGTGGGCCAGCACAGCGGGAAACCGGGAGCAGTCCCTAAACCCAAACCCGGGGGTGGCCTATTTTGGACGGGCACCCCCCCCCCTCCCAAACCCCAGTTAGAAGATCGCGGGGACTAGGGGTACCCCCAAAAGGGATGGGGTGTCTGCAACTTCCGGGAGTTTTGCAGTGGGGGAAGCTGTCCCCTCCCCGGCCATAGTGTGGAAACAAAAGGGGGGGGTTCATGGGGGGGGGCCCAAACTTTTCCCCCAAGGAGCCCGGGGCTTGCCACGGGAAATTTTGAACGACTGCCCCTTTGCAAGATGAATCGGGCGGGGAAACGGCCGGGATTTCCACATAACAATGCCTTAGCCGCATTTCCGGGGTTTCAAATTTACCTGTCTAAACCCATTTTCTAAATGCCGCCCCCCACCTGATCAACACAAACTGCCCGAAAAAGTTTTCTCCCCTCTGCCTACCACCATCTTTACCAGGGACGGGATTTTCCACCCCCCTCAACACTCTGTTTATTTTGCCACTCTATGATCTTGTGCTGCGCTTTCGGGTTTCCGGGGCCGTGACCTTTCCCCACTGTGTCATTGTGGGCCCCCTTCCCTGACCTTTTATCTGCTGCTGCGTTTTGCTAAATGCGGGTTTACCTACAAAAACCCGTGTCCCTTGTGGGCCCCTCTCTGAAACCCATGCTTGGGGTTTCTCCTGCCCCCCGTCAAACCCCCACTCTCTTCATTGTGGCCCCCTCGTGGGCCCTTTTACGGGTTTTTTTCCCCCTCCAGAATTTTCTTGTTTCCAAATGCCTGACCTATGCGCTGCGTGGTTCTGCCTTTACCTCCAAAACTGTGTCATTGTGGGCCCCTCAGTTTGGGCCCACTACTTTTTTGGGCCCCCTCCAAATGTCATTGGGGCCCCTGTCTACCTCATGCTGGGGCCTTTCTGCGCCGAAACCTCCACACTGTGCATTTTGCCCCCCCTGTGGGCCCACTCCCGTTTTTGCCAACCCCAGAATGTCATTGTGCCCTGCCGATCATGCTGGCTGTGGCTGCTGGGCCGTGACCTCCAATCTCTGTCATTGTTCCCCTCTGTGGCCTACTCCCTTTTTTTTTTTTGCCACCTCCCGAATGTATTGTCCCCTTTCCTGGCCCCCATGCTGCTGCTGTTTTTGACCCCAAAAATGTTCATTGGCCAATGCCTGTCTATGCTTCTGCTGTGGGGCTGTCTTTAAACCCCCAAAACTGTGTCCCTTGGGGCCACTTGTGGCCTACTTAATGTTTTGCCACCTCCAGAATGTCATTGTGAACTGTCTGAACCCATGCTGCTGCTTGGGCGGACCTCCACACTGTTTCTTGTGCCAATGACCTCATGCTCTTTCTGTGGGCGGTGTCTGACCTCCCCCACGTGTTTATTGTGCCCCTTGGGCCCATCCTGTTTTTTGGGCCCCTTTCCCGGGAAAGTCATTTGCCACTGCCTGAAACCCCTTTCTTTTTGTTTTCTTGCCTCAACACTGTGTCATTGGCCACTGGGTTTACCTCAGGCCCGCCCGCTTGGGGTGCTGTATGACCCCCAAAACCTGGGTCATTGTGCCACTCTGTGGCCCCTGTTTTGCCCCTCCAGAAAAGTCTTGTGCACACCCGGGTTTAAGTCATGCTGGGTGGGTGCTCCCCTAAAACCTTCCCCCCCTTGTGTCATTGTGCCCCCCTTTGGGCCCACTTTCCCGTTTTTGCCACCTCCGGGAAAGTCATTTTGCCCTGCCCCGACCCCAATGCGCTGCTGGGGCGTTGGAAAATTTTCCCACTGGTTTTTCATTGTGCCCCTGTGACCCCCATCTGCTGGGGTGTGGTGCTTCGTGAACCCCCCCACTGTGTCATTGGGGCCCCTCTGTGGCCTTCTAACTGTTTTGGCCCCCCTCCCGAAAGCATTTTGCCCCCTGTCTGTGTTTATGCTGGGTGCTGCCTAACCTCCACAAATTTGTCATTTTGCCCCTTGTGGCCCACTAAATGTTTTGCCACCTCCCCGAATTTTCAAATTTTGCCACTGCCTACCCCCAATTTTGCTGCTGTGGGTCTGGCGTGACCCCCACTCTCTGGGAAATTTTTTTACTCTGTGGCCTACTCCTGTTTTTGCCACCTCCAGAATGTCATTGTGCCACTGCCTGACCTCATGCTGCTGCTGTCTTGACCTCAACACTGTGTCATTGTGCCACTGCCTTGACCATGCATGCTGCTGCTGTGCTGCTGTCATGACCTCCACACTGTGTCATTGTGCCACTCTGTGGCCTACTACTGTTTTTGCCACCTCCAGAATGTCATTGTGCCACTGTCTGACCTCATGCTGCTGCTGCTGCCGTAACCTCCACATTGTGTCATTGTGCCACTCTGTGGCCTACTCCTGTTTTTGCCACCTCCGGAATGTCATTGTGCCACTGCCTGACCTCATGCTGCTGCTGTCGTGACCTCCACACTGTGTCATTGTGCCACTGCATGACCTCATGCTGCTGCTGTGGCTGCTGTGGTGACCTCCACACTGTGTCATTGTGCCACTCTGTGGCCTACTACTGTTTTGCCACCTCCAGAATGTCATTGTGCCACTGTCTGACGTCATGCTGCTGCTGCTGCCGTAACCTCCACATTGTGTCATTGTGCCACTCTGTGGCCTACTACTGTTTTGCCACCTCCAGAATGTCATTGTGCCACTGCGTGACCTTATGCTGCTGCTGTGGCTGCTGTCGTGACCTCCACACTGTGTCATTGTGCCACTCTGTGGCCTACTACTGTTTTTGCCACCTCCAGAATGTCATTGTGCCACTGTCTGACCTCGTGCTGCTGCCGCCGTCACCTCCACTCTCTGTCATTGTGCCACTCTGTGGCCTTCTCCAGTTTTTACCACCTCCAGAATGTCATTGTGCCACTCTCTGATCTCATTCTGCTGCCACCGTCACCTCCGCTCTCTGTCATTGTGCCACTCTGTGGCCTACTACTGTTTTGCCACCTTCAAAATGTCATTGTGCCACTGTCTGACCTCATGCTGCTGCTGCCGTGACCTAAACACTGTGTCATTGTGCCCCTGTCTGACCTCATGCTGCTGCTGTGGCTGCTGCCGTGACCTACACACTCTGTCATTGTGCCACTGTCTGACCTCATGCTGCTGCTGTGGCTGCTGCCGTGACCTACACACTGTGTCATTGTGCCACTCTGTGGCCTACTCCTGTTTTTGCCATCTCCAGAATGTCATTGTGCCACTCTCTGACCTCATGGTGCTGTGGCTGCGCCGTCACCTCCACACTCTGTCCATGATGTTTGGCCACCTGACCTCAGCTTGTTTTTTTCACAGCTGTCTCTGCCATGACTTTATCAGGCTACATTCCCCCTTCAGTTTTCTGGTCAGTTTTGCCCTCTTAAGTGCCCAGGGAATTTTATAGTGAAGCGATTCTAAGAGCTGCGGCGGTCATGTGCGTGTCATACTAAAACACAACATTGTATGACGACCAAACCAAGCTCCCTCTGCATATTTATGCATGGCACAACGTTCTACAGCACCCTGCAGGCTCTGTGCAGCCTGGAAATAGCCGTTTTTGAACGCGATTCGTGCCAAAGTAATTCGGGACAAAAAATTTTTTTTGGAAAAATTTCGCGAAGTGACCGAACCAATTTTTAGAAATTCCCCCCCATCCTACTACAACCAAAGTAGATCAGGAGACTATGAGTTTCACAACACCCAAATTTACCCAATGATAGAATGATCATGTATTCTTAATAGTAGAAGATATAAACGTTTTTTTCCTTTTAATAAGGAAATTTATGTCCCAAACTGAAGGTGTGGGGGGTATTTCTCGACCCGGCTGTCGACAGTTTAATAATAATATAATTCAGGAACATTCAATTGGTTAAAGTGGGGAACAAAAGAAAATTTTCCACCCTTTTTTATCATTTTGAAGGGGTGCCGTCTCTCAAACCCTGAGGACCTTCAAGGGGGGCTGACGCCTTCCCATCAACGGATGATCGCGGGACTTCTGAATTTGGAGCCTGATCAACTCAAAAAGGGGTAATTCGCGGGGTTTTTATAAATCCTGGCTACCCCTTCAACAGCCAATGAGAATCGGGTTTTTGCGGGTTGTCGCCTCCCTTAGGAACCGTGTAACTTTTCAGGTTCCTCCGGTGTGCGCGGGTACAATGTGCGATTATAGGGGTAAAACCTTTAAACCTCCCAATTGATGTCTCGTTTGTTGCTCTGAAAGATAACAATTACATTACTGGATAGTGTATTTTTTTTTTTGTAACATCTTCAGTGTAACCCAGGAGCTGGCTCCTGAGGGCTGTAAATGAGAAACAGGGGATATAGTCCCAACAGAAAGAGGGTAGCAAATGAACCTGTTTATAAAAACGTTAAAGATACCAAACCCCGTTTATAGAAGATGACTAAATTTTGAAACCTAATACCTCTGACAACAGAAGACATTTAATTAATGTTAGGTATGTTTGGGGCTCCAACATATACAAAATTGTTAATTTGTTCGTTTAACTTAGGTAAAAACTGCATCGGGGGTTAATATTTTTTTGGGCTACATCACTTGTTAGTTTTCACACTGAAATGGGGGCAAGTGTATGATTTTGGCTGTGATTCAAAGCATTTGTTTAGGGGTCAAGCTGCTGCCTCATTTTCTCCCCCCTCGCTCTTTGCGTACTAAAAAATTATAGCGCCAGTCAAAAGGGCGTCAGTAGTTTGATCAAGAGAAAATAGTAAAATATTTGGGATTTAAAAAGTTAATAAAAAACCCTCTTGTGGAACGTGCATAAATCACAGAGATTACAAGCAACATATTGGGAGAAGCACTGAAAAAAAAAAAATTCAGAGGCATTCTAAAACGGTGGGCTTGCAAGAACAGGTGTTCAAGTGAAATATTATACATTGGGAAAATTTAATGTAAAAAAAAAGAGAAGACTACTCGTTTAAAGTATTTTTAAAAATGAAAAGAGGGTCCCCATTTTAAATGGCGAATTTCAAAGTTGCAATGCCCAATTGTTTTTTATCAAAATTCCATTACTCTGAGAGTTGCGTAATTTGTGGAGGAACATCCAACACTAAACCCCACCTTGTATTAATCCAAACCCTGGCAAACCCCCCAAAATTTTTCCATCATTCCTTTCCAAACCTCCCATTATTTCCGGACCATGTTAATGAAATCCCTGACCCCTATATCCGGAAAGCACAAAAAAGCCCCCCCTTTCCACTTCCGTGGGCCCAAATTTTTATCCCAACAATCCAAAGAACCCAGAAGTTCCGGGTTTTAATTAAACACGGCCATCTTGCTAACCATAAACCCCCCCTTCCTACTCCCACCTCTCCTCCGGGGATTCACTTTTTTAAACCGAATGTAATTTTTTTATACCAACTGTCAGTTATTATTTTTTTGCCAGCACACCTGCAAACATCACCAAACCCAAACCCCCAGACCGCAACCACTCTACCCCCTTTGCTCACTGCTTCTAGGGCACCTTCCTCCTCTATAGCCCCTATTCTGACTTTCAAAACAGAGAGGAAACGGGAGGAGAACAAGTTTCCATTAGCTCACGGGCCAGGACTTCATCTGCAACCAAAATTAAAGGACTCCAGTTTTTTTTTTCCTATTCCACAACACAGACTGCTGCTCAGGAAGGGGCACATTACTCAGAACAACCGCTGACTTCCGCGGGACCTGCCCAAGGGGCCTATCACAAATCCACGACAACATTTCACGTTAACAAACAAATCTAACCCTAAGGGGAATATCTGGGCCCTAAAAGTGAATCCAAATCACCCGACATTTGAACGTTCTTTCCCCAATTTGGGAACAAACACCACTCTTATCTTCGTTGTGGGGAACATTACCAACAACCCGCAGCATAAAAGAGGTTTGCTGAAGAAATTTTGGAAAAAATGGGGGAATGGAAACAGGGGGAATGTTTCGAAATTAGTTTCGTTCCGTGGTTTCTCCTCTTTCCCCTTCTGCAGCAGGTCACTCAGCAGGGCACTAACTGTGATTACATTATTCAGCCGTTTGGACCCATTTAAATAATTTTTTCCCTGATAACTGTGTCCACCTATTGAAACAAACGATGCATAATGACTTTTAATGGGCCAAGCTAACAAGTTCCAATCGCTGTCCATACCCCCCCCATTTTTTCTGGCATCTTTTTGGGTTCCCACCAAGCATTGTACACCATACTCACCCCGCATTTTCTTGAGCACAAGGCAATTCCCCTTTTACGTGAAATACGGATATGGGACTAACAATGCTATGGGCCAAAAGTCTGAAACGACTGGCTCTCCCGAAAACAAAAACCCCTCCCCTCTCCCAGGGCAACGAGGGGGTATAACCCAGTTCCGTT
>JAODAL010082237.1:0-11642 GCA_025379985.1 Phyllomedusa bahiana
AGTACACCCGTTTAAAGGTGCCCTTACAAGTTGCCCTAGTTCTGGGTCCTTTTGTGGTACTTCGGCAGCTTAACCCGGTCTCCTACAAGCTCCACTTGCTGCCCACTCTGCGGGTCCTGAATGCCTTCCATGTCTCTCTCCACAAGCCGGTGGTACTGAATCTCTTCTCCCGGGGGGCTGTCTCGTCTTCTCCTGTGGCCAACTCTGATGACATCTTTGAGGTCAAGGAGGTACTGGCACAGAAGACAGTCAGGGGGAAGCGGTTCTTTCTCATTGACTGGAAGCAGGGGCGTCGCTAGGCTGTTTTATTCGGGGCTCGGGCCCCGAATAAAACACCCTGTGCCCCGAGTCTCCCGGGCTCCAGCTTTGCGCTGGGCCTGGAGCACCGACTGGCCCTTCAGCTGCATGTGCGTCCGCTGGACGCACATGCAGCTGAGGGCTTCTGCGGAGCAGAGAGCGAGCGCTCCCTGCCCCGCAGACAGTGTCGGACCCGCAGGTCCGACACAGCGGGGCCGCCGGGTCCTCACAGCGCTGAGGACCCGCCGCGGCCCCGTGCGCCTCAACCGGCAGCGTCGCGATGACGTGATGTCATCACGCCGCTGCCTGTCCTCGGGCGCACAGCGCGTCATAGGCCGTGCGCCCGAGGAGCTGCCGGAGGAGCGCGGGCTGAAGAGGACAGAAGAGGAGCGCGCTCGCCGGGGGAGTTAAGGTGAGTATGAATGTTGTTATTTTTAACGCGTTTACCTGCCTCAGTGCCCCTATATACTGCCTGTGCCCCTATAATGCCTGCCTGTGGCCCCCATACGACTGCCTGTGGCCCCCATAATCCTGCCTGTGCCCCATATCCCTGCCTGTGGCCCCCATATACTGCCTGTGCCCCTATATGCCTGCCTGTGGCCCCCATATACTGCCTGTGGCCCCCATATCCCTGCTGTGGCCCCCATATCCCTGCCTGAGGCCCCCATATACTGCCTGTGGCCTCCATATCCCTGCCTGTGCACCTATATGCCTGCCTGTGGCCCCCATATCCCTGCCTGTGGCCCCCATATCCTGCCTGTGGCCCCCATATCCTGCCTGTGGCCCCATAGGCTGCCTGTGCCCCTCTAATCCATGCCTGTGCCCCCATATACTGCCTGTGGCCCCCATATCCCTGCCTGTGGCCCCCCAAAACCCTGCCTGTGGCCCCCATATACTGCCTGTGGCCTCCATATCCCTGCCTGTGCCCCTATAATGCCTGCCTGTGGCCCCCATATACTGCCCGTGGCCCCCATATCCCTGTCTGTGCCCCTATAATGCCTGCCTGTGGCCCCCATATCCCTCTCTGTGGCCCCCATATGCTGCCTGTGCCCCTATAATGCCTGCCTGTGGCCCCATATCCCTGCCTGTGGCCCCCATATCCCTGCCTGTGGCCCCCATATCCCTGCCTGTGGCCACCATATCCCTGCCTGTGGCCCCCATATGCCTGCCTGTGGCCACCATACGCCTGCCTGTGGCCACCATATGCCTGCCTGTGGCCACCATATGCTGCCTGTGCACCTATATACCTGCCTGTGGCCCCCATATACTGCCTGTGTCCCTATATACCTGCCTGTGGCCCCCATATACTGCCTGTGTCCCTATATACCTGCCTGTGGCCCCCATATACTGCCTCAGTGACCCCATATACTGCCTGTGGCCCCATATACTGTCTCAGTGCCCCTATATACTTGCCTGTGGCCCCATATACTGCCTGTGCCCCCCTATATACTGCCTTTGGCCCCTATATACCTGCCTGTGCCCCCCTATATACTGCCTTTGGCCCCTATATACCTGCCTGTAGCCCCTATATACCTGCCTGTGGCCCTATATATCTGCCTGTGGCCCCATATATCTGCCTGTGGCCCCATATATCTGCCTGTGGCCCCATATACTGCTTCAGTGCCCCTATATACCTAACTGAGGGGACTGCTATACCTATAATTAAGGAGTTGCTGGAAATGTGAGGATTCTAAGATATTTGTGTCCAAATCCTCAGGGACGAGTATTGGCCGGGAGCAATCAGCATGAAGGTGTGAACCGGATGGAGAAGAAAAGGGAAAGTGAACGATGCTGATCAGAAAAGACGTCTCCGGTGAGTCACTAAATGTAACTGCAGTGTAATCACTTATATGTCTGCAGAGCCTACATAGTATCTACCACTATCTGGTCCCTGTATGGCGGTAATATATGTCTCTAGGGCCTGTGTGCAGTGGATAGTCACATGTGGGGGTTGCGTTCGGTCAGGGTCTGGCAGGATTATTTGAGCCTTAAGTAGTAATAGTTTGGGGTCTTGGTTTTGTAGGAGGGTTTTAGTAACAATCACTTGTCTGGTAGATTTGCTCCATGTGTAGGTGGATGTTTTGGTGACTGTTTAGGGGTATTGTCATATGAAGGTGAGAAGTTCTGAAAAAGTAAATTTGTCATTGGTGATTTTTACTGTACAGTGACTGCTGAGGAGATGGACGGGATCTGTGTGGGATGTGCAGAAAATTTGTGACAGGAACAGAAGGTTTTTCTCTGTAAAAAAACATCCGCAGTTCACAATGAGGTGCGAAAAAGGTCATGTGAACCCAGCCCTACCCAGAAAAACACAAAGGGCCCGAGCCCCGGATGTTTTAGGACCCTAGCAACGCCCCTGACTGGAAGGGATTCGGGCCAGAGGAGCGTTCATGGGAACCTGAAGCCAACTTGTCCCCTGATCTCCTCGCCAGGTTAAAAAAAAAGAGGGGGAGACCTAAGGGGGGGGTACTGTCACTGGGGTCGAGGGCGCCGCTGGTCCTCTCCCCGCAGGGGACTCGGCGCGGGCATCGCGGTCGCCCACGACCACCCCTGTGCCCGCGGTCCCGGCGCCTGCTTGTTTACCTGGCCCTGCTTCTGTGAACGCCGCTTCCGGCCGTCCTGACTGCCGTGCTCGTGCCCGTCCCCTAGCGCGTGTGCGCGACACTTGGCTCAGATTTAAAGGGCCAGTGTCCCATTAATTGGTTGTTTTCCGGACGTTTGTTCTATTTAAGGGTTACGCCCCTAGCAGTCGCTGCCAGATTGTTGGTGTGCTTAGAGTGAGTTTGGAGTGTCCTTGAGTCCGTATTGTTTATCCGTGTACCAGTCCGTTCCGCTACGTTTCCTGACCTTGCCTGTTTGCCGCCTGCCCTGACCGTCTGCCCGTCTCTGACCACGAACCTCTGCCGCCTGCCCTGACCTTCTGCCTGTCCCCGACTACGCCTTTGGATTACAATTTTGTACCACGCTGTACCCCGGCCGCCACCGCAAGCAAGTCACGTCAGGGGTAACGACCTGGTAGCCTCACGCCGCAGCAAGTCCATCCCGCTTTGCGGCGGGCTCTGGTGAAAACCGGGGGCTACTTAGATTCCGTTCCCTGGCGTGGCTTAACTACCATCGCTTGCGGTGGTCCAGCGGATCCACCGAACCATCATAATTTGTTAAATCATTACTGTCCTGGATGAGATCAAATGTAATCCGGGGCTTCATCCATCTCCAGCTGTCCTGTCCATTGATGCAGAAAAAGCGGTCGACAGGATCAGTTGGAGTTGGCTGGGGGTAGTGAGGGACGGATTCGGATTCCAGGGAGCCTTCCGTTCCTATATCTCTTCACTATATACCAATCCCCGCACTCAGATCTATACCCCAGGTATTCTGTCTAAGGCCATTCATTTGGGGAGAAGCACTCGCCAGGGATGCCCATTATCCCCACTACTGTTTAATTTGGCCATAGAGCCGCTCTCCAGAGCCCTGGCCGCTAATCCAGATCTCCTGGGCATTAATATCGGCTCATCCAATATTAAGGTCTCCCTATTTGCTGATGATCTTCTGATTTATCTATCTGACCCACTGGTGGAGGTTCCGATAGCTTTAGATCTGTTACATGAGTTTGGGCTTCAAGGTTAATGTTTCTAAGTCAGAATTGTTGGATCTCTCCCCTGCTCATTCACCTTCCTCACATCTGCTTTGCAATTTACCTATATCCCTGGCGGGTGCCTCCATCAAGTATCTGGGAGTAAATATCGGTAAGTCCCCTAAGTCCATTTATCACCTCAATTACCCCCCCTCTGTTCCTCAAAATTGGTAAGGAACTAGAACGATGGATGCATCTTCCGCTCCCCTTACTTGCTAAGGCTCATCTTCTCAAGATGATGACGTTCCCAAAAATACTATATTTGTTACAAACAATCCCCTTATTGCTTAGATATAAATATGTCCGCCAACTTTATACCGCTTTCACTTCTTTCCTATGGAATAAAAAATGCCCCCGGATAGCCCTAGCGAAACTGATCCTCCCAAAGGATAGGGGGTGCTGAATTTGCCAGATCTGAGGTTGTATAATCTAGCCAGCCTCCTGCGTCACGGTTTGGATTGGGTTAAACAGTCTTCCAGATATTCCAATCTCTCTACTGAGGCGGCACTGGTTCACCCATGGACGCTTCCAGGCCTTCTTCATACCAAAAATTCTGCTCTTCCTAAGGTGGCGAAACATAGCCTCATTGTGAGGGGAACGATCGGAGTCTGGAAGGCCTGTAGAACCCTGTTCTCTCTGCCCTACCAGACCAGTAGATACCTTCCTATCTATGGACACCCAGAATTCAAACCTGGCCTTGATAACCCCCAATTTAAAGTCTGGAGGAGTAAGGGGATCTTAACTATTTCCCAGCTTATTCACCCTTCTCACCAACGGATTTACTCTCTCTCAGAATTATCTCAAAAATATACCTTGCCACCATCGCATATTTTGGCTTACTCCAAAATAGTGAGTTTTTCATAGAAGTAAGGACATGAAGCCGTCGCATTTTAAGTTGAATGCTTTTGATAATGTTATCGGCCCTACTTCTTCAACAGACACTCCTATGTGCTAATTGGGCTTCGTAGGGTTCAGAAACAGGGGGCTTGCAGGTTTTTGCTAGGGGGAGAAGGGCTACCCTTACCAGGAACTCTACTCAATCAGGGGTGGGTGAAAATCCATAAATATAATTAAGAGAAGTGGAGGGACCATTTTTTTAGAATTGCCCCATTCCGCAATTTACGTTTTTAAAAACCCCCCCCCCCAGCTTGTCCCAACCCTTTGACTCCTCCCCCAATGTGGCACCCCCCGCACATTTTTTTCCCTAGTATAGGACCTGGTGGAAACCATGAAGTTCTGGGAGACAGTCTACAAACCTGAGGGCGTGTATGAACTCGCCACCCCTCGTGGCGCACCTTTCCCCGGCTTTTTTTCCGGCAAAATTTTGCGCCGATTTATGCGGCATGGGGCGCGCCATACATACATGTAAAGCCCGCCGCGCCCCCCGGTTTGGGGCGCGTGGGGGATTAGGCGCGTGCGGCCTCGCCTATGATTCGCCCCCCAGGGTAGTGCACTCATACATAACATGTAAAGTTAGCTCGCCTCCCCATGTGTGGGGCATAGTGGGGGGGACATGGCCAGTGCGGGCTGCGCCTAATATTCCCACGAGGAGGTACGCTCTCATTCGGGGAAAAGTCCGCCGCGCCTCGCCAGTGTAGGGGCGCAGTGCGGGATTTGGGCCGCAGAAGTGACTGCGGGGGAAGATGTGTTCTTGAACAGGCTGGAAAACACGAGAAACATTAAAAGATGCCCCGTCGGAGAAGAAAAAAAAATTTTAATTCACAAAAATATTTGTTCCTTTATTTTCGTTACCCCTACTTTTACCCCTTTGGAAACGAAAATAAAAATAAACATGATTTTATTGAATTAAATTTTTTTTTTTCTTTCCCCCCAAATTTTTTTTCATTTTAATTTTACACATCGGGACAACTTCTGTGTCTTATCATTTGATTTCGGCCAGTAATTTTTTTTCGATTGCATTAAAAAACTATAGGAGCGTCGCGGGGCTCCTCCCATTGGTCCAAAAAACCCGCCCTCTTTTAACTTAGCCAATAAAAGGGGCTCCCTTAAATTTTTTTTTCCCCATAAACCTTGAGAAAGTAGCTCGCCTCTAATTGGCTAAGTGGACGAGCCCCCGCCGCTTCAACCCAATCAGCTCTTTTCTCCTTTTTACGTATTTTGAACTGTCCCCCTTTGAATATGTTTGGGTCAATATTTCTCCATGGGTTTTAGAATGGGCCCTGTCCTTTTCTGTTTGGGTCAATTCTCCTCCATAGGTTGAATGGGCCCGTCGCCCTTTCTGATGACTTTTTATCCCGCCCAAATCAGAAGAGCTTAAAAAAATTTTTAAAATTACTGTTTTTTCCTGGAAATTTCCCTTCATTGCAATTCCTTATGAAGCCCCTTTGGGCGACAAACGCGTTTTTTGGGTTTTAATGCTTTATTTTTGGGAAAAGGGTTTTTGAGCTCTTTTTTCTGATAATGATTTACACTTAATAAAAATGATTTTTTTTATTCAACCCACCCCGCACGGCGCGACGCCAAATTTGCTTGCGCCGTCTTCCATAGACTACAATGGGAGAATTCTCCCGCTCTGATTGGTGGGATAGCCAAACCCCCACAGCTCACCAATCACTCTTTTTTGCCTTTTTACGTATTTTGAACTGCCCCCGCCTTTGATTTTTGTTTGGGTTTTAAAACTTCCCCATGGGCTATAAGGGGTCCCTGTTGCTCCTATTTGATTGGCCGAATACCAAACCCCGCTAGCTCAACCAATCCCTTTCTGATTTTTACTATATTTTGAACTGTCCCCCCTTTTGATTTTGATTTCAATTTTTCCCATAGGTTTTAAGGTTCACTGTCGTCCTATTCTATTGGCCGGTTTTTCTGCCGACCAATGAGAAAGCTTTCAAAATTTTGAATTCTGTATTTCTGGGCTTTTTCCCAAAGACCCTAATTTTTGATGTGCGCTGTCTAGTTTTTTGGGGAAAGTAAATTTTTTTTTATGATTTTTTTTTTTTAAAGGGTTTGAGCTTTTTTTCTGAGAATGTTTTACGCCTTTACAAAGGCGTTTTTTTCAAATCCTACTCCATGCTGCACGGGGCGAGCGCGAGATTTCTGATCACTTCTATGTTTTCCTCACGTTTCCCTTCTTGCTTCACTTGCGCCGCCGGAGGGGGAAAAATTTGACCCAAAATAAACAGGTTGACGTCAGAGCGCTGAGGCTGCAAGCGCCGACTTTCCCACTCGCGACGTACATGCCTCGGAGTTTTTCGAGTGCGCCGCGCCCGCCCCGGAACGCCTACACCGCGCCCATTCGCCCCCCCTTTAGCGGGGGGGGAGCTGAAAGTGGCGAAAAGCGCGCCTAACACCCCATCCCTGCTCCAACAGGGATTTAGGGGGGGGGAGGCGAGGTTAGCCAAAAAACAGGCGAAAAGCCCGACACATGTCCCCCTGAATCTTTTAAGTTTCGGGTCAATTACTTTAGGCCCCAAACAGCTCCCCTTCCATAAATTTTCCACAACATTTCAGGGAAACCCCCTAATTCTGCATATATTTTTATAAACGGCTAAAAGAGCCTCCTGCCAAATGGTTGGAACCAAGTCCCACATGCAGGGAAATATCCAGGGTAAAACACACTCGAAATGGACAGAATCGACATCATCAGACTAAAAGGGAAAACCCCAAAGCTCAAATTTTTCAAGAAATGGAAAGTTAAATTTAAATTTTTCACCCCCCGGAATCAAAGGATCATGCGGGCCCTTTTTTTACACCTCCCGGTATCTCCCTTGACTAGCAGGTACCCTGGGGGGTTTTGGGTGTCCGTAACCCATAACCTCGGGGCTTTCCCTCAACCCTATCCTGACACCGTGCCCTGGATACTCCCTTTGGGAACTGTGCTCAGGTTTGGGGGAATTTTGTCCCCTTTTCTAAAAATTTTTCCCCCCTCGGGCTTTAGGGGATGAGGGGCCCTGTGACGATCTCACAGCTTGCATCAGCACAGTATTTGTTTTTTACTTTTTATACAGCCTACTTGTTTTCATAGGTGTATGTGATTATGTCTCTATACTAATTGGGTTTTTGGGTACCCCTGTTTGTGTTTTTTTTGTTTTTTTTGTCTTTTTTTTTTGGGTGGTATTTTTTTTTTTTGTTTTTTTTTCTTTTTTATTTGAAATGGAGTTTTCTTTTGCTTAAATCCTTAAAAATTAAAGAAAATTTAAAGTGCTATTGCATTAGTGCTATTTTGTATTTTCATTGCTTAGTACTTTTCTTATTTGACTAATGTTTTGCCTTATTTTATTTCTTTGTGTACAAGTAGTTTCCATTTTAATGGAAAGTTATTTATTTTTTTGGGTTATTTTAAAATTTAATAAAAAATATTTTTCCCAAAAAAAAAAATTTAAACCCCATTGTAAAAAGCTACAAAGCGGAATTTTTTTGGCTCCCTAAATTTTCTTTTGCGCTTTTTAAATCCGGGGGTTTTAATTTAAAGGGCTTTGGGTTCTGCTGCGGGGACTAAAAGAAACCGTTTTTTTCACCCGGCAAAAAAAAGGACATTTTTCCTGTAGCATAATTCAAAACCCCCAAAAATTTTTAAATTTCCCAGTTTTTTCTCTTGTTGTGTAGCTTTAAAAATACAGGGCCAATTGTAACACGCACAAAGCGGTATTTTTGGGTTTTTCTCAATTCTTTTGCGAAATTTACACCCAAAGGGTTAACAATTATTTTTCTGCGGGTTGTATCATTTAAAAAGAAACTTTTTTTTTCCCACCGCCACAAAAGAAATGCTTTTGCAAAATTCATACCCGAAGGTTAATTAACCCTTTTTTGGTGCTTTTTTATTTTCGGGAAAAAATACACGAGTTTTTAAACGGACATACAAGTCAATTTTTCCTCCCCATTTGTGGAGCGCAATTTATATCCAAGGGTTACCCAAGCTTCTTAGTGGGTTCATTTGGATTTCAAAACGGGTGTTTTATTTACATTACAGATACTTCATCAAAGGGGTTGAAAATTTTAGAACAAACGTAAGTCAGACAGAGAGGGGGGGGGCAGGGGTCTTCCCCCGCGAGTGGGGAGAGGCCCCAAAATTGCAGGGCCCCGGCACAGCAACAAAGGGGACGTCGGGGCAGGGGTCTCCCGGTTTAGGCCCCCAATGCCCCTTAAACAAAGGGGTTTTGTGCTGTCCCAAACCCAAAGGGGTTTTTGATTTGGTTTACTAAAGGGCATCCAAAATTCCCCCCCAATGGGAAAAAATCTTTTTCAACCCCAGCCAAGAGTCGGTTTGGGTCGGGCAGACAAACCCTTATTGGCATTGGGCCCCGGGTTGGGCCCGCGGCTTCCTGCCTGTCCTCAACCCCCCCCATCCGGTTCCCCCCAACCCGAAAATCTAAAAATGTGGTCTGGGCTCAGCGCCACTATAAAAAGCGGGATGAACAGTTTGGGGGGGGCCGTCCCCAAACTACTTTGGCCCCGGAAAAAAAATGGGGCCCCAAAAATTTCCCCGCTTTTTGCGTAGGGGGGGCAAAATAAAAAATGTGGAGAGTGGGATGGGGGTCAAGTTGTGGGGGGGTCAGCCCCTGCATACCAAGGACCGGGATGAGGAATGCCCTTGAAGGGAAAAAAAACCCCAAACAAGAGTTAAAGCCCCCGCACTTTGGAAAAAAAGGGGGAGGCAAGGGCTTTTATCACCCTCCCGGAAAGAGGGGTAACTTGCGCCCCCGGGGCGGCGCAGCCCCCCAAGTGGGTTGTGTTTGGGGGTGAGTCGCAGGATACAAACAAAATGTGAGGCGGGAGCCAAGCGGCCCGGGGGTAAAAAACCCGCTTCGGAAAGGCCAAGAAAGTTAACGGGCACAGGGGGGCCCCCGAGGCAGCCGGGGGGATGTACTTGTGGGGCAGTTTGTTCGGAGCGTTGGCGGTTTAAAAAAAAGCTAATTTGGCGGTTTTGGCGGGTTTTTTTGTAAGACACCGAGGAGCCGGAAAAAGGGTTTTAAAAGAAAAATCTGTGGGCAGAAAGTGAAACGGGGGCCAGGGAACTAACGTTGGCACCACGGCCCTGCGTCAACACATGCACAAACACCCCCCGGTGGCCCGGGAAAAAACGTGGGTCAGGGTGTGGGGGGTCAATCCTGCCCCCGCAGCAGCGGCCCAGGGGACCTTTTCCCTTGCACCAGTTTAAGGCTCCACCACCCGGGGAAGGGGGGCGGGTTTTTCTTTGCCCCTTTATCTCCCGGGCCCCGAAGCTCCCGCAAGGGGCCAAAGTGTTTTAATCTGGTTGTGAAAAAAGGGTTTCCGAAGTCTTCCCCCGAAACCCTTTAGAAAATTCTTTAAAATGGCCAGGAAACTGTGCAGCACCCCCATCCCCTTTCAAAAGAGCCAGGGGAAAACCCTCCTTGGTTGCAGCGGCAGAACGGGGCCCCCCCCAACCCCAAAACCCGATATGCGATGTTTCCCCCCCGTTGGAAAATTCCCAGCCTGCACTTTTTGGACCGGTATGAACAGAGAAAGGCCATTAACGATTTTGAGACCAGGCGGAAGGAGACCCCTGTGTAACTTTGATGTACCGTGGGAGCTCAGGCGTGACACTGCCGTTTATTGAGGGGCCCTTTTGGGAGGCCCCGTTATTTGTCCCCCGCCAGGACTACGGGGTGAAAACTCATTCCATGCTTCATGTCGGAACAGATGCTGAAAAACTGTCGGGGAGGGGGACGGGGGACGTGGGGGCTACTCTCCGGGGACATAGTCCGGTGGGATTAAAATGGGGGGAGGGAAAGGGGCAGAAGCATTTTCTGGTGAAAAATGGATTTTCTACCCTGGCGTAGCGTGGAGTGGAGCAGGGAGCCCTTGGAGTCCCCTTTGAGATGGCCCCAGCATGCTGATTTTCTGGTAGTGACAGCCCAAAGTAGCTCCCCCAGAGGATGACTTTGGCTTCAACCCCATTTGGGTCCCCGTACCCGGGCCAAAATGGGGCCTTTTTCCCGCTATTGAAGGGAGGACAAACTCAAATCTATGGGGAAAACCCCCTAGTCAGTTGGCCGTGCCTATTGCGCTGCCCCTCGACAGGTCGCCCCGGGGGGTTTTCAGCGTCACGACTACGGCCCGGGGGGTGCGGGGAAGGTGGAGGGGTAGGACGTACCATCCCATCGCAGCAACCTAAGTCTGGAGTCCTGAAGAGCTTCCTTACCCCCCTAGTGGGGGGGTAGCGCCGCAGCGCGCAGGACCCGGGCAGTCCCCAACCAACGGGGGGTGGCTACTTCACACTCTGCCACCCCAGTTTGAAGATCCCCTGGAACTGGGACCAAACTGGGTGTGTGGCCGCAACTTTTTCCCAGTTTGCAGTGGGAAAGGTTTCCGCCCGGCCGTAGTGTGCATCAGAGCGGGGTTTAGTGCGGAGGGGCCATCGTTACCCCCAAAAAAAAGAACCCCCTTGTCCCGGGAAAAATGGGAAAGATGACCTTTGGCAAAAATGAAAAGGTTGGTCGGCCCGGATTTCCACACCCAATGCCCTTTGGGGCAGACTACTCGCCTTAACGCTTCCCCAAAAATGTGAGAAATGAGTCTGGGTTAAATACCCCCCAGCCAATTTCGATGCCCCACCGGATGCACACATCGCTGCAGTTTTTTCCTCGCTACCAACCACTTTCCCGGGATGGGATTGCCCCCCCCCTCCACACTCTGTCATTGTGCCCTGCTGCCCCATGGCTGCTGTGGGGCCGTGACATCCCCAAATGTGTCATTGTGCCACTCTCTGACCTCATCTGTTTTTCTCCTGCCG
>JAODAL010082238.1:0-11642 GCA_025379985.1 Phyllomedusa bahiana
CAAAACTGAACCTTCTCACATTCCACCTCACAAAACTGAGCCCCCTCTGCATTCTTTTTTCCCCCGTGGGGTACTAACCTAACCCTAGGCAGCAAGCACACGTTTTTGGGGTTTATAATTCCGATCTGTCCTTCACCCCCTATATTCAATCCCTTGCCCATTCCTGTCACCTTCACCTCAAGAATATCTCCAGAATCTATCCTTTTCTTACTGTGAAAACAACTCAGTCTCTTATTACTGCTCTTATTCTTTCTCGTCTTGACTACTGTAACTTCCTGATAATTGGTCTACCTCTCTGCAAACTATCCTCTCTCCAATCTGTCCTGAATGCAGCAGCCAGGCTCATGTTTCTTTCCAGCCACTATACTCAATCCTCTACCCTGTGTCACTCGCTGCACTGGTTTCCCGTTCAGTACAGAATACAACAGAAACTCACTCTCGCCCATAAGGCTCTCCACAGTGCTGCACCACCCTACATCACCTCTTTTATCTCTGTCTACCATCCAACCCAGTCTCTCTGCTCTGCTGATGATCTTAGACTACATGCCTCAGTCATCCGAACCTCCCATGTCTGTCTCCAATATTTTTCACGTGCAGCACTAGATCTCTGGACCAAGCTATCATATATGATCAAGAGCATTCATTACCCCAAAGCTTTAAGAGTGCCCTATTGAAAACAAGACTCTATACAGCTGATTGGACATTAATAGATAGTTATTTGATCAGTATCTTCAGGACTAAAAAAAATTAAAAAATATTTAGTCCTTAAAGGACTGATCTCATCTTAGACATTTATGGCATCTTGAGAATGAGCCCCAGAAAGTCTCTTTGCAGAATGGAGAGGAGGTCAGGCTTTATCCTCACTATCCGTGCATTTTAGTAGTTTTAGTTCCAAGAACAGTTGTTCAGCTGTACGAACCTCCAATAGAACAGAATGGAATGATACAAGTGCCAACATTTCAGTGGCCTTTGCCCATGTTTGCTCATTTTATCACAGTGATGATGTGCTGTACATACCGTAGATGTGACCGCTGAAGCTAGTGACTAGCTTCAGCAGTCCATCGCATATATGCTAGCCTCAGGGCCGCCGATAGGGAAGTACAACCGATACTGCTCTACCGGACCCGGCCTGTCTGTGAGGCCAGGGGGGCCCGCCGCCGGCAGCAGGCTCCGCCCCTTCTTCACAGAGGGTGTCTTAGGTTGTAGCACGTCCGTGCGACGCGCATACAATTGAGATGAATGGCAGGGCAGGGAGAGCTGTGTGATTCCTTCCCCTGCCGTACATAGATGGCAGGCGGCGCGGCGGAAGTGACGTCATCGTGCCGCCTGCCGAGCTTCCTGTTCTCGGCCCCAAGCCTAAAGCAATAGGCTTGGGGCTGGGAGCAGACGGAGATGCCGGGGGAGCGTGGGGGACTATGCCTACAGGGGGCCCTAATAACTGGGGGGGAACTATGCCTACAGGGGTCTCTAATAACTGGGGGGGACTATGCCTACAGGGGCCCTAATAACTGGAGGGGGGAACTATGCCTATAGGTTGCCCTAATAAATGGGGGGGGAACTATGCCTACAGGGGGCCCTAATGACTGGGGGGGGGGGGCTATAACTATACCTACACGTGGCCCGAATAACTGGGGGGGGGCTATACCTAAAGGGGGCCCAATGACTGGGGGGGGGGACTATTTGCCTACAAGGGGGCCCCAAAGACTGGGGGGAACTATTTGCCTACAGGGGCCCTAATGACTGCGGGGGAATATTTGCCTACAGGGGGGGTTCCCAAACTACAGGGGGGGGACTAATTTTGCCTACAAAAGGGTTCCCCAAACTACAGGGGGGGAAATTTTTTTCTCCTACAAAGGGGCCCTAATCTACAAGGGGCCCATTCTACCTACAGGAGGGGGCCAAACCCCACAGGGGCCCCCATTTTACATACATGGGGAAAACCCAACTACCGGGCCCGGGGGCCCAAAGCTCCCACGTCTCCCCCCAAACTACCATGCTACTGGGCCCGGGGGGGTGCCCAAAAACCCAAAGTTTCCCGGGGCCCCGTTGTTTTTCCCACATTCCGACTGGGGGAGTTTCCAAAAATTCCCCGAGGGCAATTTCCCTTTCCAAATTGGGCCCTTTAAAAATGGGGTATTTTACCTTTGGGGGAGGGGGCAACCGTTGGGGAAAAAAAAAAAAAAAAAGTGATAGTCTCATTTGTTTGTGTTTGTAAATTCTACAGGGGCGAGTGGTTTGGGGGGAGGAGAAAATCATCATGGAGGGTCGTACCGAATAGGGGAAGGGAAAAGGGGAAAGGGGGAAAGAAAATTTCCCCCCAAAACAAACCCCCACCTGGGGCCCTAAAAAGTAAGTAAAAATATTTGCCCAAAGCACCATTTGGGTAAACCCGTATCTACCACTATAGGGGTCCCCTGGGATGGAGGAAATATTGGTTTTGGGGTGTGATTTTTATAATCCTAACATTTTGGCGGGATTAACAGTAAATTTTTATGTTTGGGAAAATATGTTTGGGGGAGATGGGGCCGATATAAAAAATTGCTTAAAATTTTTTGTGGTTGTTTGGTGATTTTTTGGTCTTGGTATTCTGGTTTTAATCAATAAATTATGGTGGGAAAATAGCCCCCATAAAGGTAATTATCGGTTGGGGATGGTATTAGAAATTTTATATATTTTGTTTTGCAATATTGCTTGTATCCCCGGCTTTTCCAGTAACATTAAAAAATGGTTTACCAGGGAGGTTTTGCAGGAAACCCCGCAAGAACCCAAAAACCAAAAACAAATGGCACAAAATTCATTTTCCCTTTTTTTATTAAACCCCCAAAACAATTTTTATTTTTCTTTGGGGGCGATGGGTTTTTGAGAAGGGGGATGGGGGGGCCCCTGTTTTTGGGGCGGTCCCGGGAAAGTGGAAGGGAAGGGGGTTTGGGGTCGGCCGGGAAAGGGGGGGGGGATGGGAGGGGCATATTTCTCCCGCTTTTGGGGCCCAAAAATTCTGATGGGCGGCCCTTTGGGTAGCCTCACTGCCCGGGAAAATAAAAAAAGATAAGGAAATGGCAGGGAGTCCAAATGATTAAGGGGCCAGATTAAATTTTTTTTAAGGGAAAAAGAAAAAGGGAGCAAATTTTTTGATGAAAATGGCAAACCCGAATTTTAAATGAAAAAAAGATGCATTTATTAAAATTTTTTGGGAAATTCCGCTGTCCGTTTATTTAATTACCTTTCCTTTTTTTCTTTGTCCAAATATCCCAAAACAAGTCCCCAAAATGACTTTTGGGCAGATAATACATCAAGATATTAAGGCCCCAGAGCATTATGTTTAACTGGGTTTTGAAAACTTTTCCCTAGCTTTTTTAAGGTTGGATCTAAAGGCATAGAAAACATAGGGATCTAAAGATATTTCCGGGCAAGTTAAACCCTTTTTTATAACCATAAGCCCTTGGTTTTTTTTTTTTTGGCGTTTTAAAAAGGGGGTGACCTTATTTTCTGGTTTTCCAAAGAAATTAATTTTTTAGGGTCCCCCAAAAATTTAAAACATCTGGGAAACCCCCATCCATTACCCAATTTCCTAACTTGCACCAAATCCCTTGGGGCCCCCAATTTTTAAAAAAGAAATTTTGATTCCCGGGCCACTGACAGGGGAAAGCCCACCAATATTGACCTGAAAGGTGCCCCCCGCCTATATAAATGAGCCTTTATAAAACTATGCGTGAAATAAACAAAATCACTATACAATATAATTCCTACACAAAGCCCAAAATTTTTTGTCCAAAAAACACTTCCACCACTTTAAAAACAAAACCAATGTTTTGGCACTGGGTTCACTAAACCCAAAAAATCTAAATTTAAATAAAATGCAATGGCCCATACCAGTACCAGTGCTTAAAAGGACACAAAATTTTATGGTCCCGGCTGTGGGGAGTTCTATAGGGATTTATTGCCCTACCAGTAAAGCTGTTCCCCAGCTATTTTCGGGTTTCAGTTTACATTAGTGCAGGGGGTGTATAAATTTTAGTGTATAAAGGCCCACAACCCCCCTGAAGGGGGGAAAGCTTTTTTTATTAAGTTAAAGGGAAACAAACTCAGTTGCTAGAATAAGAAATCTGCAAGGAGGGTTGTCCCAACCAAATTTTTTAAAATTTAAATGAAATGAGGGCCAAAATTGAATCAATTTAAATAAAAACAGAGGGGAGAGGTGAAGTGGAAATTAGCAATGAAGAGACATGTGTTACTCTCCCGAGGGGGATAAAATATTCTTTTTTCTCCCCGACCAAAAATAAAATCAAAACAGGGAAAGGGATTAGGTTTAAAAGGGGGGTTTCTTTAAAAGGGTTTAAAAGCAAAAAAATTTGTGCTGCGAAATATTATCAGGGCAAACCCTTTAAAAAGTTTACAACTCCATGCATCCTCCCGGGTTTCAGGCTATCTAAAGGTGCCCATAAAAAGTAGAAAGAAAAATATAAACCCTGTGATTGGTCCCCACTTCTTTTAAGCCCTATCCAGAAAGGAAATTAAAAATTTCAGCAAAGGGTAAGGCCCTTTGCAACCTTTTTTTAAATTTTCCATTATTCATTTGTTAGGTTTTTCCCCAACATTATCCTTGCCCCTTCATAAACAGCAGCTCAAAAGACGCTCAAAGGCTGTTATACTGATAGAATTAATTTTATTTAAATATTTTCCCGCAACCCTTTTGAAATTTTGGAAAAAAAAAAAAAAAAAGGCAAAAATTTCCCACTTTCCCCTTTTTCGTTTTTTAAAAGGGGGCCCTCTTCATACAGTAATGTTTTTCTGTGGGGGAAAGGGGGCAATAAAAAAAACCCAACCCGCAAGACAACAATTAAAATACCCAAAATGATTAGCCATGTTAAAGAGTATTTCACACAGCAAACCCCTAACCCGCCTTCCTGTACATTTTTTAGTTATTGAATCAATTACACTAGAAGTGGTTGGCAGGTGTAATTATATATTTCTTTCGTAATTATATATGACCTGTCATATAGACCAGAGAGCCTTTTACTTTCCTATCACAAAGGCAGTCACTTGTCGAACAAATTCCTTAAGTAAAGGGAACAGCTTATATGTAAGTTTGTTGCAAAAATTTAGGATTATTAGATTGATAGATTTTAACAATTTTAATTACCTTGAAGACATACAAGCATTGGATAATTATGCCTTAAAGTAGTCCGAATATAGTGCTCGTTTTCTGCTTCAAAATGTGTGTAAATCATGAAGGGCCGAGGATAAATATGAGCTATTTTTACCAAATCATTCCTTCATTACCTTCCACATGTTGGGTACATTCAATTCCCAAACTCATTCACGTCCTCAGAAAGAGTCTTTCAATGTCTATTACAGCATAATCATCTTCACATGTGCTCCTTCTCCATGATACATCTTTTTTCCGTATGGGCTTAAAACTGTTTCTAATGTATTGAATGAGATGGGAAAAAAAATGTTTTAATTTTGGTGTATTATATAGTGCCGTGAAATGGCAAGTCATTGGAATTTTGTGATAAATTTAAAGTTGCCTTTGTTTTAAGGATCAGCCGTACAACATGAACCTTATGGAATCAAAATGACCATATTGATTTCTACCTGGTTTTGCTAGAAAAGTGATATCTCTGAACTAAAGAGAATATTTTATCCGAGGATAATAATAATCATCAAAAGGGCCATCTGAAGAAGAACTACAGAATTCATCTCTCATGCCACAGGTTATAGAAAAAAAAATAAAATAATAAAAAATATATATATTTTTATAAATATATATATATATTATATATTATAATTTTATATATAATTAAAAATATATTAATATATCGGGAAATTTTTGTACAAATATAATAAAACAAAAATATATAAAGTATTTAAAATCAATAAACTGGACTGGCAGATTCTTTACTTAACATCAGGGGCCGGCGTCAACATCTTCTATAACCAAATAAGATAACTACAATATTCCTCATGCACTATATACTGATGTGGAATCTAAAAAAATAGATTACATATTACAGTAAATTTCTGAGTAATGATCCAAATTTGCGTGCCCCCCCTCCCAAACTAAATTTCACACTGGCTTGTCCAACTTTGAATACATATATTCAGATCCACACTGTATTACACTTATTGTAAGCCTACATGTGCACATTCACAACCATTAGCATGTGCACCCTATTTAGTTTAGATTGTGTTTAAGATAAGAGAAATACATGGCTTACTGCACACTCTCCAGCTTTTAACACACCTAAAATCTAAGCAAATTTTCCATCTTTCTACCACACCCCTGCTCATCTAAGTTTAAAGCTGATCAAATCAAAGTTGATAAACTTTGATTTGGTCATAATTGAGCTTAGATTTGCATTCAGCAGAAGACAGCAGTGGCTGGAGACCAAGACATCATAGAGACTGATTGGCAATAACGATAATGAATGGATAAAGAACAGTGTGCTATACATTGTATTACTGCATATGTAAGATGCAAAAGCCAAAATGGTGAAAAATGTTTATTAAAAAACAATTCCAAAAATGTTTTGATCCCATAATACATGCATTGCAATTAAAAAATAATCTAAAAGATGTCCATAGCCTTGAATAATGTACTGGGAGTTGTGGTTTCATAAGAAAGAATACTATCACTGTACAGAATAGACTATAATACTGATCAGAAACAGTCAGTGCCAAAATAAATGACATTCACTGAAGTGGTCTTCTTTGATAAGAATTGTTCTTCATTTTCTTTTTCATACAGTCCAGACCAGGCCATCTATGGGGACAGCTGACTGCCTAGGGAGCTGAGTACATTGAATGAAAGAGTGTAGTTGCTGGTCCCACCCAAACCCAAGAAACAGCTCTGTTACAGTGTCTTCAATATGCTCTAGGTCCCGAGAGGCATGCCTCAGGTGATAGTGATATCTTCAAAGGCTGGGTCAGGATGACGAGTAGGCGAAGGTAGGCAAACGCCTAGGCCGCCACTTCATTCCAGACAGGAAAGGGGCACAAGAAGGCATGGATGGGGCTGAATTTCCCATTGGGGGTGCTATATGCCTTATTTGCCTATAGCACCAGAATATCATGTCCCAGTCCTGATCACAGGTCCTTCAGCTCCAACCACAGAGGAGCCAAGACAGCTGTATATGTGAGTGGAGGTGGAGGGTAATTCAATGTTTATGTATATATATAATTAATATATAATAATTAAAATAACATATTTAAAAATATATTATATATATATATATATATATATAACACACACACACACACCCTTTCCCTATATTATATACCGACACATACAGTCCCTTATCTTACAGTCCCTAAGTATTGTTAGTGTGGCGTTCTGAGACTGGTAGTGCCTTCGCATGCAACACTTTCTATCATTCAAGATAAGGCACTATAGATCCATCTATCTATCTATCTATCTATCTATCTATCTATCTATCTATCTATCTATCTATCTGTCTGTCTGTCTCTGTTGTCTGTCTTCTTTTCTCTCTTTCTTCTTCTTCTTCTTCTATCTAATCTATCTATCTATCTATCTATCTATCTGTCTGTTTATCTATCTATCTATCTATCTATCTGTTTATCTATCTATCTATCTATCTATCTATCTATCTATCTACTCTATTGGGTGTGTATCTATCTCCCTGTCTCTCTGTTGTGTCTTTGACTCTCTCTATCTCGCTCTGTCTGTTTATCTCTCTCTCTGTGTGTATATATATAGTGCTTTGTTTTGAAGAACATCTAGTGCCCCATGCTGGTACTCGTAGTTCTACAGCAGCTGCCAAGGAACTACATGTCCCAGCATGCAGATTCTGCACCCATACGATTGGGATGTGTACTTAACACTGGCTGGGGGTAGATTTTTTTTTTTTTATAGATAACACCCCCTAGTGTTAAATACATATACAAATCTGATTAACCTAGTATTATAGATGTAGAATGTACAATGGCAATGTTGTAAACCCAAAAATACATACACCATAGAGAACACTCTTGAGTAAGAGTATTGCCCATGAATAGTGATGTACTGCCAGGGACAGCTTTTCCATTGGACAGGGTAGGCAGCAGGCAAGTGCCTAATCTGCCCAGTGGCATAACTCGGCCCCTGTGGCGGGTCAGTACAACATGTCTGTGTGCAGGTCCAAACCCACCCCTTCTTTAAGCGGTGCAGGAAGCGAGATACAGCCTCATGTGCCGCTGTACTTCTTAGGTCGAAAGCCCATAGACTTCCAGCCTAGGAGATGCTGGTAGCAATGTCCTGGTGTAAGGTGAGTAGCATTTTTATGTTTTATTTTTTCCAAGTCAGGGGCTATATTTACCTGCGGGGGTTGCATATATAGGGTGCTATATACCTCCCTACAGGGGGTTGTATATACAGGGGGTTGTATACCTACCTACAGAGGGCTGCATATAGAGGGAACTGTATACATACCTACAGGGGGATTCATACACGGGGGATTATATACCTACCTACAGGGTGCTATATATACAGGGGGCTGTATACTTACATTCAGGGGGCTGTAAACCTTTTTTTCAAAGTATATGTGAGACATTAAACTTAGTGTGTGTGTATATATTGTGGGGGTTTGCTCAATAGTCAGAGTGAAGTTTAGAATCACAGAGACAAAGGCAGACTTTTAGGTGTGCAAGCATGGGTCCTTTCTGGGCTTTTTTGCCAACTTCACAAGGTGAACAGCACTCAGGTAAAATAATAAAACAAAAGGTAATAAAATCCTGCTTGTCCAAGTGCTAAATATACAATGATAGTTCCCTCATTACCAGGTAAATAAACAACATACAATTGGGCAGAGACCTGTACCTTCCATGTAGGCAGTTTGTCAGAATCCACCTTGCTCCAGGCAGAGAGAGCAACCACAGCCTAATAGACCAGCCATAGGAATCTGTGTTATCTCACAGGCTCTCTCTATAGTAATCCTAGCCCACGGTCTCTCACTTGTTTGGCGCTATGATCAGGTTTGATGACGGCAATGGACAAGTAAATTAGCAGATGTGATAAGAGTAAGGCTATGTATTACTTAGTAGAAGTATGGTAGAACATGGCATAAAAGAACAGAAAAAAGAGTATTCACCTTTGTACCTACTGCTAATTCAGTGTTGAAGCTCTGCTAGTTAATCTGGTATTTGTTTACTTCTGGTCAAGTAGCCAATCAGTGGCCTCAGTGGTCATATTATGTCCCACTGACATTTCTGCTCAGGAAGTGAATGGCATGTAAGTGATGATATCAATGAAATATCATATGACTTTTGAGGTCACTGATTGACTGAAGAGGTCATGTACGTCACAGAACTAAATAAAGAACAGACCGACTGTATTAAGCTAAAACACTGAAACTCTGGTGAAAACAAAAATGAGTACATTTTTGTTTCTACTTTTATAACATTTGGGGGTAGTTCCAAGTTTATTGAGTGAGTTGGAAAGCCCATTTAAGATGCCTCCACTCGGTTTTCGTTCTTCATGTACTACTGTGTCAAGGTGCTAAAAATGTGTTAAGTTCCTTTTTGCAAAAGTGACAACAGGAAGTGCAGCCATTTTATGAAACCATAATATTACAAGATGGAGATACCCATTGTATCTAAGGTTAGATAATTCATAAGCATCAAAATTTAGCTCTGGGATTCATAAAAACAGAAAATGTATTGCCAACTAAGAACATGTTTAATTTCTATTAGATGCTGATAAAATGAATTTCCACCAACCACTATTTCTCAGTTGGTAGAAACATTACAGCAATTTTCCTGAAATACTTTATGAAAGCTCATTTGTTAGTGAAATATTTTCAACTTCAGTCCAGGATCCGTATAATTTTTGCCATCTTATTTTAAACTATTAGGTTGACTCTTACTATTGATTCCCTCTGTTTTTAAGTGGGATGGTATTTTCAATTACAAAATGAAAGACAGTATTGGAATTTCCCGGTCCCATAGAGAGGATCAGAAAACAGTAAAAAAGAAATCCCGCTAGTGCTCATATTCTACAGAGGGAGAGGTTTTTGAAGCTGATCACTGCGGTCAGATCTTGTGTCAGGGTTGCAGCCTAGACATTTAAACTTTCATGAATCTATCTAGTTAATGCAATTTGACTCTTGCACTTCCTGCTGATTCTGGGTCAAGTCAGCTATATTATACATTATTTTTCTATTTTTTTTTTTTTAGCTGTAGGAATCAATGTTCCGATCTTTACATTTCTCTAAGGCATTAATTATAAAACAGATTATTTTGTAATTTCAATTTTGTTTTTATATTCAGTAAGCATGTTGGAAGTCAAAATAAGTTATTTTTTAGAGACATTAGAAATTAATTCTTGACCTTCCATAAATGATGTGAGTAAATGAAATATGCCTGTTTATGTAGAGATTATACCATAAAATTTCTTCCACCACCATAAAAATGACACAGATTGTTAAATATTCTGGATTATTAGAAATATATAGAAAAGTATGGGTGGAGAAAAATGAAGAAAAATAACAAAACTAAAACAAACCTAATTGATTCACTCTGTTCAGTCTTCTTCTTTTCGTGAAGCTCCAAATTCTATTACAGATCTATGCTGGGAAGAAGTGCTAGATTAACAGACTTTGTAGATTATCAGGAGCAGACTTCTAGGAAGCAGTTAAAAAAGATTCTGTCTAAACTGAAATGCAGCAATTAATAATAATAATTCAATATTTTTAGTATTTAGCTAAAAAGTTTACATTACCAGTCTAAATGCCCCATTAAGGAAATGTGGGTATCATATATGTAAGAGGCACCACCAGAGCCAATTTCTGAGAAAAACTTTTACATTGGTGAAGCCAGCTCACCTATTCGGGGCTGACCTAACTCATTTCAGGACTCCACACAACTGATGCATCTGGGCTGCAAATCATTACCAGTTCCTATCTTGTACCAAATCAACAGGCCCCCTTTTATATAATAAAATTTGATCAGGACCCCTGATAGGAGTACTGTCCGTATGGCCTGATGGTACTCCTCCATCTATTTACAAATAAATGGCCATAAACAGCTCCCATGGACAACAACAGCTGATTACAGAGACAGCTTCTACACAGACAAGCAAAAGGGTAATAATGTTTTAAACTTTTGATTTTCAGGCTCCATATCTCACCATCCACTACAGCTCTGAACATGAGACTACAATTTTTTTTATAGACAATTATCTTGGTTATCTCATACATACATTTGACTTTCAACTATTTCCTGTATGCTTAGTTATGCAGATTCTTGTCATTACTCTTAAAAATCTGAATTTTAATTTTTATTATTTTGTTAGTATTGTATAAATCTACCTTTGTTTTTTAACACTGCCTGACTCCTTATGGGCATACTATCAATCAGGTTCACGTTCCCAATGTTGGTGCAGGCTGGTCGACTCACTTGGGTATAAGTACAGATTTTTCTGCTACTCTACCCACAGGTGTTTGATTGGGTTGAGGTCTAGGAAATATGGGGCGAATCCAACAACTCTACTTCATTGTCATTTAACAATTTCTTTGCCAATCTTGATGTATGCTTTGGGTAATTTTCCTACCGGAACACTATGTCGTCCTTTTTATACCCATAGTATTTGAGCGAATGAAGTAACTCATCTTGTAGGATACTCACATACAGCTCTGCATTGAGACTAC
>JAODAL010082239.1:0-11641 GCA_025379985.1 Phyllomedusa bahiana
TTATTTTTCCCCCATGGGGGATTTAAATTGGGTTTTTTGATCTCTCATTCAATAGGAATCAGTGCATAGCTTGTTGTTTTTGCTGTTCCTATGACAACTGTCAGTCCGAGGGCCGGGGCCCCCCCACAGGGAAAGGGGCCGGGCTTGTGACGTCACAGACAACCGGAAGGCATTCTCTGCCTTCCGTGCGTTTTCTAAGGGGGGGCCCAGGACCCCCTTTGGCCCCCCGGATTCCCCCCGATCCCCGTGCGCTGCTGCCGCGGAAAAGAGGGCAGGGGAAAGCGTTTTTATAATTCTTCGTTGGTGTTTTTTCTTTTTTTTAAAATTTTCCCCGTTTCTCAAACCCAGGGGTTTTGTTTCCCCTTTCCCAGCTGGGGTTTTTTAAATTAAAGGGGGAAAACATCTTCCCCCCCCACTTCACGGTCTTTGCCCGAGTCAGTGTGTTTGATAGCAGTGGGAGTGGGTAGCAGAGCCCTGCTGCCCCAAATCCTGTCTGAAAAAACCAGTCACGGTTTTGTCCTCTCCCTGGGCAGTGTTATAGTAGTGGGGTGGATATTTAGGGGCCTGCTGCCCCCCCCCCTTCTGCATACCAGTCCACTTTTCTGTCCTTCCCTAGGCGTGTTATAGTAGTGGGGGGTGGATAGCAAAACCCCTGCTGCCCCCCCCATCCCGTTGCTTCCCCATTTCCACATGTCACTGTGTCTGTCCCCTCCCTAGGCAGTGTTTTATTTGTGGGAGAAGATAGCAGAGCCCTGCGGCTCCCCCCCCCTGTCTGAAATACCAGTCCCATTTTCCTGTGTCTGTCCTTTTCCCTTGGCAGTGTTTTAGTAGGGGAGTTTTTTGCAAAACCCCGGCACCCCCCCCCCCCCCTTCCCTGTTTTTTTTCCCATACCAGTCCACATGCCCACTGTGTTGCCCTCTCCTAGGCATGTTATAGAAAGTGGGAGTTTTTTTGTAAAAGCCCTGTGCCCCCCCTCCCTGTCTGCTTACCGCCCAAATTTGTAACTGGGGGCTGTACTCCCCCCTTACAGTGTTTTAGTATTTGGGAGTGGATAGCAGACCCCTGTGCCCTCCCTCCCTGTTTGAAAACCGGCCAATTTTCCCTTGTGTCTGCCCCTCCCCAAAAGGGGGCCCCAGGGTTTTTTTTTTGGTGGGGGAGTAGATACCCAGACCCTGTGCTCCCCCCCCCCGGGGTCTGTTTACCAGCCCACATTAAACTGTGTCTGCCCTCTCCCTAGGCAGTGTTATAGAAAGGGGAGTGGTTAGTAGAGCCTTTCCCTCCTCCTTCCCTGTCCCCTAAAAGCCAAAATTTCACTGTGTTTTGTCCTCTCCCTGGGCAGTGTTATTTTTGGGGATTTGTGGGGTGGTTTAGCAGAGCCCTGCTGCTCCCCCCTCCCTTTTGGGCATACCGTCCGCCTGTAACTGGTTCTGTCCCCCTCCTAGGCGTGGGTTTTTGTAGTGGGGTTTTTTGCAGACCCTGCTCCCCCCCCCCCCTCCTTTTGAAAACCAGTACTTTGCCCCACTGTTTTGGGTCCTTCCCTAGGCAGTGTTATAGTTGGGAGGGGGATAGCGGGGGCCATGTGATCCTCCCTCCTGTCTGCTTCCCAGTCAATGCCCTGTGTCTGCCCTTCCCCCCTAGGCGTTTTTTATATTTGTGGGGTGGTTAGCAGAGCCCTGTGTTCCCCCCCCCCTTTTCTGCATAAAAAGGTCCCCCAGGGCACTGGGGCTTTTCCTTCCCTGGGCAGTGTTATTATGTGGGTAGTGGGGGGGGGTTTAGAAAGGAGCCCTGTGTTTCCCCCTCCCTGTTGCAACCAGCCCAACTTGTCACTGTGTTTGTCCTCCCCCTAGGCAGGGTTATTAGGGTGGAGTAGGGGAGTGGTTAGGACCCCTGTTTCTCCCTCCCCTCCCGGTCTCCCTTTCCAGCCCACATGTCCTGTGTCGGGCCCTCCCCCTGGGGGCAGGTTATTTTGTGATTAGGGGGGAAGGGATAGCGGGCCCCGGGCTGCTCCCCCCCTCCCTGTTGCATAAAAGTTCCACATGTCATGTGTCTGCCCTCTCCTAGGCAGTGTTTTTTGTTGGGGGGCAGATAGAAGACCCCTTTCCCTGTTTTCCCCCCCGGGGGTTGCTTAAAAGCCCAAAGTCCTGGGCCCTTTTCCCCTCCCAAGGCCCCCGGGTGTTTATATTTGGGGGAGGGGGGTTGAAGCCCCCGCTGCCCCCCCCCCCCCTGCTGCAAAACAGTCCATTTGTAACTGTGTTGTCCTCCCCCTAGGCAGTGTTTTGTAGGGGGTTTTTTGCAGACCCCGGCTGCTCCTCCCCCCCTGTCTGCAAAACCAGTCCCAGGTAAATTGGGTCGGGCCTCTCCCCTGGGCAGTTTTTTTATGGGGGAAAAAGGGTTTCTTTGATTAAGTTTTTTTGTGTTTTTTCTTTTTAAAATTTATGATGGACCCCCAAAATTTTGCTCCCTTCAGGGGGTCGGGGGCTGAAGGAAATTTTTTTTGGTTTCCTTAACGGTTTTTGGGTGGTTTTTTTAATTTTTAAAAAGTGTATTGGTGGGGGCCCCCCATTATTTGGGGAAATTTTTTTAAGGTGATTCGGGTTTTTAATGGGTTGAAGAAAATTTAAAAACGGGTACGTTACCATAAAGGTGAGGGCCCAATAACACCAATTGTGGGGGTGCTGTTGAAACCCGTCGGGCGGGAGTTTTTTTTCATTTCAGCCGAAAGGGAAGCATTGGGGGTTTTTCTTTGCCTTTTTTTTGGGGGTTGGTCCCCCCCCCCCCCCCCCCCCCGGTTTTTTCAATTTAAAAGGTATTGATGTGGGAACCCCAACCCCCGTTACCCGCTGCTCCCTTTAAAAACGACCCTGCGACTTTTTTCCGAATCCTTGAAAAAAAGTTGTTTATTGGAGAATTGTTTAGTGGGGGAAAAATATAGTGGGGAGTGAATGGGAAAAGGGGGGCCCGTGGGGCCGGGAATAAGCAGTTTTTGGCTTTTAAACTAAAGGGGGTTTCCCGAAAAAAGCTATTTTTTGTCTTTTTTTTTCCCTTTGTAAAATCTTTGAAACCCCTCGCCCGTTTTGGGGAAAAAATGTTCTGGGGCCTGCATAAACCCTTTTTTTAAATTTTTTTCGGGCCCTTTTTGGGAAAGGAGTCCCTTTCCTTATTTTTTTCTTTTTTTCCCCATGTATGCAACATCCTTTATGCCTTGAAGGCATGATGGGATTGGAATCGAAAAAAAATTTTTTTCCCTAAAATACAAAAAAAATAACCAATGTTTAAATTTTTAAAATTAATTTTTGTCAGCCTTGTACAGGTGAGTTATCATATATAGTCGTGTAAAAGCAGCGTTTTTCATCACAAAAAAGGAGCTGAAAAAACCTTTAGATGTGTTCACACTGTTTATTGCGTTGGGGGTTTGGGCAGCCCCGAGTGTTTTTAAACCCAACGCTTTTTTTTAGCAGTTTTTAAATTTCCTATGCCCGGGGTTGGCGGATCTGGCCATGTGCCTGTCCCATAGACATGCATTGACCTGAACATTTTCCTCCCATGTGTACAATACTATGTATGGGACGCCCCAGGGGGACGGGCCTTTAAAGCAGGGGTCTCTATGAGAGCAATGGTTTTCCCTAATTTCGCTTACATTTTGTGGTTTTTCGGCGGGTTTTTCCAAGTTTTATCAAAAGGTTTTTGGGCAGCTTTAAAGAAGGCCAGCAATCAGGGGAAAAAAGGCAAATTTTTTTTAACTTAGGGAAATCAATCAATTAAAGATGGAAATTTTTAAAAATGTGGGGTGTAGAATAAACTGGTTACAGGAAATTGTGTGACATTGGGGCAGTTTTGTTTTTTTTTGTATTTACAAAAGGGTTTAAAAACTTTCAAAATTGTTTTAGGAGCTTACTTTTAACCTTTTTTTATTTATCTTCAGCCGAAAGTAATGGTGGAAAAAAGGGAAACTCCAGGGGCCTTTTCCCCAAAGTTGGGGGGTTCCCCAACACTGGGTTTCTAGAGCTTCTGGTAAAAAAAAGTTTTCTGGTTCTTTTTTATGTTTAAACAAAATCTGGCAGACACAAATAGTATTGTGTCTGCTTTTGAGCACGGAGGTCTTTTGTATTACCAATTTCCCGGGCCATGAAGGGGGGGGCAACCTGGGTCTAAGATTTTAAAGGAAAAAACCGAAAAAACACTCCGAAAAACAGGGCGTGGGCCCCACTACATCGTAAAATTTTAAACAATGAAATCGCAGGCTTGGAAAAAAAAGGGGGAATGCCGGTCTGTATGATTATAGCTTTTGATACAACATTTGGGAAAATTTTTTTTTTTTTTTAATATACAAGAATGGAGATTAAGACATAAAAAGCCCCAAAAAATTTTACTAGCACTAAAAGGGGCAAAAACATGTTGAAAAAGGTTGGCCCAAATATCGGTGAAATAAAATGGTGGTTTAACATAAAAATTTCTTGGCTTTAAATTTTTTTTTGTTTTGGGGGATTAAAATTTTTTATCCCATCTTCATTACCTATCTTTCTCTTTCTATCTGCCCATGTGTCTTTTAAAAGTTATCTAAACTCTTGTTTTATAAATATCCCACCTATTGGTCTTTGTATCTATCTCACTCCTATCCTTCTATTGGGTCTATCTTTAATCTAAATTTTTTTCCTTTTTATATAGCTCCTGTCTATGTACCCCCAAAAACTATACGTTAAAAAGATAAATGGGGCCCCCCTCCTGTTGGGAAACACGACAAAAAAAACTGGGTGGAAAAGGGGGGGAAAAAAAAGTTGGTCCAAAAAGCGATGAAAAAATTTTTAAAAAAAATCCACCTTATTGCCCAAAATTTTGGGTTAAAAAACATGCACCAAACAAAGGGGTGAAAAGCAACGGGCAGCGGCCTTTTGTCCCGGGAAGAACAGCACACAAACTCTGAGAAGGAATGAGGGATGGGCGACGGGCGGCGGCAAAAAAAAAAAGACACAGTCTAAAATTTTTTTTATTTTAAAAAGTGAAAAAAGAGTTTTTGCTGGAGTTCTGCCCCCATAGCGATTAATGTATTTTTTTTTGGCCGGAGATGAGGGGAGGGCACTGTCCCCCTCGCTGCCGTAAACGCGCTGATGACAGGGAGCGGAGGAAAAGGAGGCGCTCGCTTTGTAAACAGGGTTCCGGGGGATGTGCAGTAGCCCGGAATCTTTTACTATGTGCTCGCTGACGTATCCGGGCCCAGAAAAGGGGGAGAAGGGGAAAGGGGGTCGAAAAGTAAACAGATTCCCGGGGATGTGCAGTAGCCCGGGCCAAAAAAGTGTGTGTCATCACAGTGGTGCGCCGCCCGATGTCTTTTCCCCGCCTGTCCTGGGAGGTTTTTTTAAAATGCCTTTTAAACCCGCCTTTGGGGAACCCATTTTCCGGGCCTTTTTAAAACCTAGGAGGACCTTAAAATGCCTATAAACCAGCCTTTGGGGAAAATATAACCCGTTGGGGGACATTACCTGCCTTTAAAAACCCGCCGGGGGGAAAATTTACCTTTCCCATTAAACTGCCTTGGGGGTCAATTTTAAATGCCCATAACAAAAAATAGGGGGACAAAAACCCGCCAATAAAAGGTTTGGGGGACATATTACCCGCTTAATTTAGCCTGGGGGACTTTTCCTCCTTTTATTTAGGCCAGGGGGGCTTTTCCTGTCTTTTTTCAGCCTAGGGGGACTATTCTGCCTATTAAAACTGCCATGGGGTTTACCTGCCTATGGAGACCTTTTTCCCGCCTTAACCCGGCTTTTGGGAAATTTTTCCTGCCCTTTTGGGGGGATGGGGGGGACATTAAAAAAGCCTATTTCCCGCCTTTGAGGGAAATTTTAAAAGCCAATTTCTGGTTAAAGGGGAACTTTTTAAAATGCCTTTTCCCGCCTTTGGGGGCTTTTTCTGCTTTCCTGCCTATTATTTGGGCTTTTGGGGGGCATTAAAAATGGGCCTTACCTGCTTTTTTGCTTTTGTAGGGCCCCCTTTCACCCCAAAAACTTGGGCCCCCCTGTTTTCCCGCCCCCTATCAAACCCAAATTTCCCCGCCCCCACCCAAACCAAAATCCTGAAACCCAAACCCCCAAAAAAAAAAAAGATGCAATTTCGGGCCTTTTTCTTTGGATTGGTTCCGGGTTGGGAAATTTTTTAAATTTTCAGGTTTAAAATATATTTTGTTTGGGCAGTAGTTTTTACAAGGGCCCGCAAATAAAAAAAAATGTCACCATTATACTGAAACCCAAACCCAAACATACCAAAACCAATTTTTCCAGGGCAAAAGACTTTTTAAAAACCCCCAAAAATTTACTAGTATGGTGACCCAATATCGTTTTTATGTTACTGACTACACCAGTGTTCTAAAAGGGCCCATAAATTTCCAAATTTAAAAAACAATATACAAAAAAAAGTTAAAACCACAAATAAAACACCAATATCTCCAATATAAAGATGCAGAATAATGCCCCAATTTCTGTTCTGAAAATAATTTCCCCTACAATAACCCATAATTCCACCAATTTTGTGACCAAATAGGGGGAAAAACCCTGAAAAAAATGTATAGGTCTTAAAATTTACTTTGTTGCCCATAGCAACCAATCAGCGTTTCCCAGCGTTATTTTTACAGAGGGATATATAAAATGAAAGTGGGCTCTTAATGGTTGCATCAAAGGGCCCGACTGCTCAAAGGGCAAAACCCCGGGGATTTGCCCGGAGGGGGCTGGGGTCCGGGGGCCCCAGGGCCCGGGGCGGGTTTTCCCGCCGAGGGGACCGTGTTTCCCCCGGCGGGGCCCTGAGTTCCCCTCGCCGGTTCTGGGGGCGGCTTTCAGGGGCCCCAAGGGTAAACCCGCGAGGGGCCCCTTTTGGCAGGGGGGCCGACAGGCCCCCCCCCCCCCACCGGCTGCACGGCCGGGCCCTCGCGGCCGCCGTCTCACCGCGCGGGGCAAAAGCGGCCGAGGCTGAACAGTGGGGTCTTCTGAAACCTGTCTGGGCGTCCCCGGAGGGGGGGGGGGCGGGGGAGGTGCGCGATGTGTTAAACCCTCATTGCGCGGGCCGCTCTGCGCCCGCACAAAGCTGCCGGAGGCCCGCTCCGGGGGGAAAGAGGACAGAAGAGGAGGGAAAGACATCAGGTGAGTATTGTTTTTACTTATTTTTTTAAAACTACTAGCCTTGTCTGCCGATATACCTGCCCTGTATGCCTATATACCTGCCCTGTCTGCCTATATACCAGCCCTGTCTGCCTATTTACCGCCCCGTCTGCCCATATACAGCCTGTCTGCCCCATTACCAGCCCTGTCTGCCTATATACTGCTCCTGTCTACCTATAAGTGGCCCTGCCTGGCTACATATTAGCCCTGCCTGCTTACATACTGGCCCTGCCTGGTTACATACTGGCCCTGCCTGGTTACATACTGGCCCTGACTGCCTACATACTGGCCCTGCCTGCCAACATACTGGCCCTGCCTGCCAACATACTGGCCCTAGCTGGCTAATTACTGCCCCTGGCCCTAGCTGGCTAATTACTGGCCCTACCTGGCTGATAACTGGGGGCAGCCCCAGCTACCAGGCTAGTTACTGGGGGCAGCCCCAGCTACCAGGCTAGTTACTGGGGGCAGCCCCAGCTACCAGGTTAGTTACTGGGGGCAGCCCCAGCTACCTGGCTAATTACAGGGGTAGGCCCTGTCTACCTACCAAATTAATGGAGGAAGGCCCTGTTTTACCTACCTATTTACATGCCACTTATCTGACATTTTTTTATTTCAAATTTTTAGGGTCTAACATACGCTGTTTGGGGAATTGTTAGGAAAGTGCTGGAAGAGAGAGAAGTCTAGGATGCATTTGTGGTAAATTCTACAGGGATGAGTAGTGACCACTAGAAGAGGACACTGCATGCTGTACCGAACAGAGAAAGAAATGGAAGGGAACGACTCATCAGGGAAGACATCATGGAGGTTTGGGCCAGATGGAGAAGACGACAACTCCCATCAGAGATGACGTCTCCTATGAGTCCCTGCTGTCAGTGGTCATTTTACTTCTGTGTTGAGTCAGTGCTGTATTCATGTGATGGTGACCTGACTACTGGTGATGTGAATGGTGGGGTTGTAGGTTATGTTGGTGCTTATGTAATGTCAGTGTGGGCTTGTCCCTGATTGTAAAGCAAGTACACACCTGACTCTGTGATGAAGGGTTTCTCTGCACCCCTGTTTCTTTCTTGCTTGTGTGTAGGGAGCTCTCACACGGAGCATTTGGAAGTGGCCTGCCATAAAAATAGGGGCCCGCACTGTAAGTAAAGTTTAACACCATTGCTTTACATTACAAAGATTGAGTCTCTTTACTTCAGCATCAGCGTGTGTCGGGACGGAGCAGTCGGCCCCCCTCCTCCCTCTGGCTGCCGGCAGATCAGTGACGCTCCGCCCACAGGGCGGGACTCACTGATTTCATTGGACGACGTCACCCTGCAGCCAGAGGGAGGAGCCGACTGCGCCGTCCGTATAGAAGCTATTACTGAAGTAAGGACAGCGAATCTGTGTACTGTAAAGCAATGGTGTTAAACTTTACTTACAGCGCGGGGGCCCCCCCTCCCGACAGCTTAATTGATTTATATGGTACAGAGAGCAGACCTGCGGTCTGTACCATTACTGTGGAGCAAGGGGGCGGTACCTGCCGGCGACAGCGGGACCCATACGGGATAGGATTCATCCCCCTAAGGCGGCCTCGCATTTTTCCACCCTGGCATCCAAATCAAAAGATTCCCGTTTTTTGTAGCAAAAGTAGGTGCCTCGGCTTAGGGGCCGTTCCCCCCGGGCTTATTGCGGGACGGTTTGCAGCCTATTGCACCGACTCGCTGCAATAGGGCGGAATCCATCCCCTTTACGGAAACCACATTTCTCAGGGAAAAAGGGCCTGGGACCGTCCCCCCCCCCTTCTCGGCGTACACGGGGGGGGAAAAAAGTGAATTTGAAATTTTTTTAAGGGGTTACCCCGTAAATAAGAAGTCTATGACCCGCGAGCTCGATCCGTCCCGAAATTTAACGGGGAATAAGTCGTGTGAACCCCCCTTATACTATAGGCTTTTTATAAAGTAAATAGGGTTTGATTTTCAAAGTTCAAAAAATTTATAATTTTTCGCTTTTTGCCTCCCTTTTTACATTTCCCTATACTCAGGCAAAAAAAAAAAAACACCATTCTCTCAGAACTGCCGGTTTCACCAGATAGCACAAGAGTATTTGTTAATATTTTAAACCCAGCAAACGCAAAATTTTAAAACACATTCCAAAAAAAAAACATTAATTTAAAAAATTTAAAAAAATGCAAACCTGCTATCCCACCCACTCGCCAAAAATTTAAATTTTGGGGATGTCATGGGATCATATTTAAAAAATAAAACATTTCTTTTTCCGTTCGAAAATTTTAAATTTAAGATCTGTTTCAGCTTTTTGCAAAAAGTGTGGGTAAAATAAACCAAAAAATCCATGATTTTTTTTTGTATTATTTTATTTTTTTATAGCTTAGACGCGGGACAGAGGAGAAAGCTTTGTTATTGCTCAACCTGAAAATAACAGAGGTAGACAGTAATGCAGAGCAGAGGCAGGCCCAGCAGCCTGTAAAACTGTAAGTATCTGCCCACCCAGCGGAAAGTAAGGGTATGTTCAACGGCTTTTGTGCCCCTGTGAACATTCGCTTTTGGATCAGTCTGGGTCTGTCGAAGGGACCCAGACACGCATCTAAAAAATTTTCAGTGTTTAACACTCCCCGGCAATAAGAAAACCGACGGCGTTCACTTGAGGGTCGCCGGCTTTTTTGCATCGTGCTGTCCGATTTTTCTTTCGGAGTGCCCAAAAAGGACTTCCAATCCCGGCAGTGCATCAGAAAGGTGCATTGGACAACACGGGGGAAAATACCAGGGCGATTTTTAGGAAACGCCAATGGTGCTCCCATGACGGCTTTTTAAACCAATTTCCATTTTAAAATTTCATTGGCGGGCTCCGTTGACGCCCCAGACATCATCACTGTGCCCGTTGAACAACCTAACCCTTTTCATGTCCTGCATGTTCACTTTTAAAAAACCTTAGTCTCTACACAGACATAAAGGGGTTTTGGTGTGCAAACAATTTTGGTGAGTGTGTTCGGCCGGGTGGCTGGTATGTCTCCCCCAAGATTGTGAAAATGAAGAAGTAAAATTGACTTTTTTTTAATTCTTCTGATCCAGCACCATTTCTGTGTACCAAGAAAAAAACCCAAAATTTAAAATTTAATAAAAAAAAAATATTTACTCAGGTGGACCGAACCCATGACAGGCCGACCTTACTCCCCCATGACAGACCAAAACGACCGACACAAAAGAAAATGGCCCATTGCAGTAAGCGCTTATGGACAAAATTACATCTCACCCACTAAAGGGGCAAATTTAATTAAAAACCGTTTTAAAAAAATACTATTTAAAAAAAGGGTTTTTTAAATTTTTTTTTATTTTATAGAACGGGATTTTAAATACGTATATTCTTCTTTTAAAAACTTCATAAATTACATGTTTTGAATAATAAAAAAATTTTTAAAATGGTGTTTAAAAATTTGGTTTTTTTAATTTGTTTTTAACGTAATGGGATAGACTATGACCAAACCTTTTTTTTTTTTGTTTTTTCAATGAATTCAGATTGAAAGCCCCGGGAAGTTGTGTTAGATGATTATGTTGTATTTATCTGGCAATTTCGGGGTTTGTTTTTTGGTTTTTTTTTTTTTTTTGCATATAAGTTGAAATTTAATAAGTTTAAATTTTAAAAAAAAAAGGGAAAAACTCACACAAACAAATCAACGATTTAAACTTAAAAAAATGAAAAGTTTTGTCCAAAATTGAATCCCCGTACAAATACAACCAAGAACACAAGTAACGCACATGCATTTTTTCACAATTTTAAAAAAAATTTTTTTTTACAATTGCGCATCAAAAATTTTTTTTTCCAAAACAAAATATAAAGAAACTAGTCTTGTGACAAATCAAATGAAGCCGGTACCGTTCTGAAACAATTAACCCCCCCACCCTTTATCTTAAATTTTAGCCTGAGATTGAAAAAAAAAAGTAAAGAATACCCGGCCAAAATTTGCACTTTTTCAAAACTTTTTTTAATCGCAAAAAAATTTAATGAGAAGTAAAAAATTCTAAACTTTTAATTTGTAATTTAAATAAAGTTGTACTTCATAAAAAAAAAATCTAAAGATGTCAGGTAAAAAAATATTCATTTTGGAACTTGATTTGGGAAGACCCATTCACCACACCGGCCTTTTTTTCAATGAGAAATGTCTACATGTCCAAATGAACTGTGCCCTGTTTCTAATTGAAAACAATGGGGCAGTGGAGGAGGCTTTTTTTAAAGCGCTTTTGGCATAAAATGGGGTTTAACCCAAAAGGGGACAAAAAAAAAAACAGCCAAAATCATTAACCACACACAGCATAATTCCCATAACCTTTAAACCCGGGAAATCCGGGGGGTATCAAGACACAGAAATCGCTTGAGGGGAAAAATTTGGAAAAAATTTACAGCGCCGCACAGGAGAGCGCACAGAAGAGGGGGCCCCCCACCCCGGGGGGAGGGCCCCGGCACCGACGGAGGGAGGGGGGCCCGGGAGGACTCCTGTGACAAAGCG
>JAODAL010082240.1:0-11641 GCA_025379985.1 Phyllomedusa bahiana
TTGCTGCCCCCTAACCCTGCAATAAATCGTGTAAAACATAGCCAAAAAATTCCACCCACACTTCCCGGCCCTTTTTTAAATACACCCACCAGTTCTGACTTAAAATACTTTTTTTAAAACTAAATTTGTAAAATCATCCCTAAGGGACCTCAGCAAAAATATGCGTTTTGCCACCCCAAAAGCATTTTTTGAGAGGGGGGGCTTCTAACAATAAAAAAAACAGAAACATGTTCCCTTCTTGGGCCAACTTCCATCCCAGAATTTCAAGAAAAACATCTCTATGCCAAAAATCTGTGTAAAAAACCCCAAAATAGAAAAATGGGTTTTTTTTGAAGTGGTTTCCCAAACCCAAGAAAAAAATTTACCTAAAATCCATAAAAAAACTAAAATGGGGGGGCGTGGGCTGTTTTTTTTAAAAGGATTAAAAGGGCCCCAAATTTCCAAGGGCCCAAATTTCACCCAAAAAAGGTATCAGCTACAGTTTTCATTTTAAAAACCCTTTCCTAAAATTTTTAAAAATTTTTGGGGGGAACCAGCACTGCACCGTTACTGTTGGGAAAGGGGAAAGGGTTCCTCGGATTTTGGGGCCTTTTTTCCATCCTAAAAATCCCAAAACCCCCCAGAACTGATCATCAAATCACTTTTTGACCCACCCCCATCTCAGTACTCCTAGTTTGAATGGGGGGAAAATTTTATTTTAAAATTCTTGGATTGGCAAAAAGAAAGCTGGCTGACCCCAAACCACATTTGCTAGAAGGGAGAGACATCTTAAGACACCTCCATTTTCAGAACTAGATTTAAAGGGGTAAAAAAAACTTACAAAAAACACAAAAAAAAATTTTTTATTTTGAAAAAGGGGAAACCCTCAACACCATCCCCACGATCATTTTTTTTTAACCCCCTTTAAACGACCTTGGGCGATCAGTAAGGGCCCAGGGGCCGCTAAAGGGGTTTTTCGGGGGATGGGCTCCGCGACCCCCCAGCACAGAACGGCGGGTTTTTACCCCAAAATCACCGTAACACCCGGGCCATAAAAAGCGCCGGCGGGGGGCCCCGGGCCCCTGGCGCTGTTTTCCCCTTTCGGGTTCCCCGCGCAAAGATGGCCGGGGCATCTGAATTAACGCCTATGGGTCCCGCGACCGATGGGCAAAAAGCGCAGCTATGCTGCGCCATCCATAAAGGGCTTTGGGTTGGGGGGCCTTTGGGGGAAAGGCTCCCGTCATTTTACCCGGGCCCGGGTTTCCCCCCATTTCCCCGTCCACAGAAAACCCTAATGCTTTTCCCTATGCTTTTAGGTTGGTAAAAACAATCGCAGCCACCAGTTCAATCCCCACAGGTGGCCTAAATGTTACAAAAACAAAAAAAAAAAAAAAAAATTTTTAAAAGAAACAAAAAAAAAAAAAAAAGTTTTTAAAATTTAAAATCACCCCCCCTTTTCCCCCTTTTTACAAATAAAATAAAATTAAAATAAAAAAAGGGTTACACATATTTGGTATCCCCGGTGTCAAAAAAAAGTCCGATCTATAAAAATATAACATCATTTTTACCCGGGAAACCCTAACACCGTAAAAAGAAAAAAAATTCCAAACCCCAAAAATTGGTTTTTTTTGGTCATTTTTTCCGTCACTAAAAAAAGGAATAAAAATATCAAAAAGCCCCAAAGCATTCCAAACTGCTAGCGAAAAAAAATACACTTAAACCCCCGGCAAAAAAGGGCCCCCTCACTGACGGCCCCAAAAAAGGTGTTAGAAAACAAAAAAGTTTTTGGTCGCAACAAAATTTGGCGCCGTGGCGAAAATTTTCAAAAATAAAAAGGGTTTGGAAATTTTTTTTTACGGTACCAAAACATAAGGGAAAAACCCAACATTTTTGGAAATTCCCGGGATGCAAAACCCAACCTAAAATACAGATAACCCCATTATGTTTCCCGAAGTTTGAACGCCGAAAAAGGGCAAAACCACCACAAACGCAAAATAATTTTTTTTCACAATTTGTCCCTTGGGAATTTTTTTTCCTTCCCATTATTTTCTAAAGTTTTATTGAAAACCCCATTAAAAGTACACCCTTGTCCTGCAAAATAAAAGCCCCCAGGTGTCTATGTAGGGGGAAAAAATAAAGAATTTAATGGCTTTCAAAAAGGCGAGGGGGGAAAAAAACAAAACGTGTCCAAAAAAAAAAAACGCCGGGTTTCCTTAAGGGGAAAAAAGAAAAACCTGCCCACACATTTTTTGCCCCCCGGGCTGGGGACAGAAACAAGGTATTGACAGACTTTCTGTTTCCACGCTGTGTCCCCTTATTCTGAAAGGGTCTGTATTTCGAGTATTTAATGCTCAAATCTGAAATTTTTTCAAGCCAGAAAGATTAAATTCGAAAGGGCCCATTCAGAGTGCCCTTTTTTCATACCCCCCCCAACCTGAGGCAGCCCCCCCACCTCAACGACAAACCTATTATTTTGAATGGAAAAAAACCCATTGAATAATTTTTCATGGGGGGGGCAAAGGCTTTGGTGGGCGGAGCAAACACCTACTCATAAAAATTTGGGGGGAAAATGCTCTAAAACTTTTGCATTTTACAGAATAAGGGGAACCAAAAAACCCCCTGAGAACAAAAGTCTGTCATTACTTTTGCAGTCCTCAGAAAGGGGAAACCCACAACCTAGGGTAAAGGGTTCCCTTTAAAAAACCAAAAAAAACCCAAAAAACAACCCCCCTTTGGCCGACTTTAACCAATTACCCATCATACCCAAAAAGGGGAAACCTAAATTTTTAAACAAAAACCCATTTTGAAAAACATACAGCACAAACTTTTATCCTCTTGTTTTCCCTAAAAATCATTTCTCGGTTTTAATATTCTGGGTGAAGTGCAAGGTTTTAAAATCCCCCCAAATTGATACGTGGGGGGGGGGGCGGGGGTTTGGGTTTTCTCTGCCTCCCCTCAAAAGGGAGTTTTGTGCCTATAACTTTCCCAAGGGAAACCCCCTTTTGGGCACCCTTCCCCACCTTTTTGGGTTTTTCTTAAAGGTGTAAAACCACAAAATAAAACCCCCCCCTTAATTCCCCCTTCAAAATTTCTTTCCCCCCTCCATCTAAAACTTCATAGGGAGTTTTACAGGGCAAAAAAGGGGTGGGGAGGTGCGGAAAATTTTAGAATTCTAAGAATTTTTTGTGATAGTTCTGCAGGATTTTGGGCGGCAGAATTTGGGCATTGCAGTTTGTTTGGAGGGTGAAGAAAAGGGAAAATAAACCACTCAGTCAGAGAAGACTTTCCAACCTGTACCCACGGGAAAGTAACTGCATGGAATCAGTTATACGTCTGCAGACCCTATTTTACAACTGTACCCTTACCACAATATGATCACTGTAGGGGCAGGAAATCTTGGAATTTTTTAGGGTTTTAAAATTTAAAAAAACAGCCCCTCAACTCTCCAAATCCCTTAAAAGGAAAGGGAAAAAGTGGGGGTGACACCAAAACCCCCAAAATTAATTTTTTTTCCGCCTTTTCACATTTTTTGTAAAAGGGGGGGCAGGGTTTGTTCAAGGGGGAGGGTATATAAAAATTTTGGGCCCACTTCAAAAATTTGGTTTTTTCCAATGCCATGTACCCCCCTTTTACAGCGGGATTTACTAAAGGGATCCCCACGCTATTATTTTCTGTCCTTGGGGGGAACGGGAACCAGTTGACACTTTCCCCTTTTTAAGGTTGCATGGTTTTTTCAATTAATCATGATCACTGGGGCCTGCTTTAAAAAAAAACCATGTTTTAAACAAGCTCAGCTTCTTTATCTCTACCCACATATTTCCCCCCAAAGATAGGACGGTTCCCCCTTAAAAGTTTAAAGGTTTTGAACAAAAAGGCACCCAAAATTCCCGGCTGTACATATCTTCAAAAGTTCTTTACAGGGACCCAAAACCGCAGTGGCCGCAATCAGTGAAATTTTAAAAATGGTTTTTCAACTACAAGCATTGAATTGTTTATGACTGCACAGAAATCACTTTTTAATTTGGGCAACACAATGAAACCCGGGTTAAAGGGGGGAAATATCCACACCTTTTTAAAAAAAGCAGGAATTGATAGCAATGAAAAATGGTGTTTGTGATAACAAAAAACCACTTTAACACTCCAATAAACAAAAACCAAATCCCAAAAAAAAAAATAGTAAAATTAAAAAATTTTATTAAATATATTAAAATTTTTATGAAATAAAAAATCCCTACCCACACAAAAAAAACATATAACCCACCTTTTCAAAGATCAAAAATACTAAAAAAAAAGGGGGTTGCATAAAAAAGTAAAAATCTCACTGGAACACAATGCAAAATTTATCAATAAAAATACAAAAAGACATGGCATAAAACAATACTAAAACCTTTTAAGGGATACTGACAGTCCCAACGCACGTTTAAACGGTTAGCAAATTCAGGGGCTTTAAAGAAAATATGTAAACTTTTTCCGCTCCCCAAACCAAGAATAGAAATAGTTTTTTGGAGTAAAAAAGCATAAAAATTTTTAAAATTTGAAGTTAAAAAGTCCGGGTTTTACCCCACTTACATACTAAAAGGCCAATTATGGAAATTTTGCCTCCTTTTTGGGCATAATTTGTGCCACAATACTGCCATAAATGTCTTAAAAACCCAAAATTTACTGTTTTTGGGATAGTTTCTACTGAAAAAAAAAAGGAAGAAAAAAAAAGGGCGCTCCCCAGAAAAGATCTCTTGGGAAAAAAAGTATACCGTTGGTCAGGTTTTCCCTTAACCCTATTAGTATGCAAAGTTGGGGGCACAACTCCCCCCAACAACAAATAGATAGTTCAGTCACAGCACCCCCTCGCTTCCTTGGGTCAGAGCGTTGCCCAGTCGGAAAGGGAAAATATCAGTAATATAGTTTTAATTTTAAAACAAAAAAAATATTGTGAACCCCAAAGGGGGGAAAAAAAGGGAAAAAAGGCGCAAAAACGTTAAAGTTTAAAAGATACAGTGTAATTTAAAACATTAAAAGCCAAATACCCCTTTCTCGCTTTATAGTTTTTCATTGGACCAAGAAAGTTTTTTTAAAAAACTTTTTGTAAACCCTTTTTGGAAAAGAAGCCCTACCTCCTAAGGCGTGTGGCTTACCGGGGCAAAGGGGATGGGCACAGGGGGTGCGACATTTTGGGCCCAAAATTTTGAGTCACATGCGGCCTAAAAAGGCCCAACCCACCGAAAAAAGAAGGAAAAAACTTAGAAAACGGTCCCCAAACCTGGGATCAGATTTTTCAACACTATGATAGGGGGGAAGCATTTCTGTTTGTTTTTCGGCTAATTTTAAAACACACACGGATACGGGAACAAACTTTTCAATTCTAAAATGTGGGTTTTGGGGGAAAACAGAACTACCAGTTCCCAAACTGCTGTTTTAACCCGCTTGCCCCTCCAGCTTGAAGCTCCCCCCAACCGTTCAGCCGGGGTGGGGGCTTCTACAACAGTGACGGGCATTTCAGCTCTGTAAAATTTTCCAAAATGAGCCTATTACAAAAAACATTAGTGGGAGGAAAGTCAAACAAAGGGCAGAAAAACAAAAAATTTTTAAAAGGTTTTAAAAATTTAAACATAAAAAACATAAAAAAAGCTACCGTGCTGCTGGGTAAGACACAACAGAGAGTGATGTTTACCAGCCCCCACCAGGGGGGCCAAGCAAAAGAAGGGGATTTTTATGTTCTTAAAAAAAACAATAAATTTGCTCTAACGTTTTAAAAAAAAAAACACAATTATTCGATAATAGTCTTTATTTACCTCACCACATTTTAAAAATAATCATTTGGGAAGGGTACGCTTTAAGGGGTCCTGGTTTAGGATTTAAATCCACTTTTTAATCCTTTTTCAAATTAAAATAAACCGTAATTTTTTACAACTCACTTTACTTTTTTTATATCCTTTTCTCCGAAAGGGCAGCACAACCCCCCTGACATTCACTATAAAAAAAAAAAAGCCCATAAACATTGGGCAGGAGGGTTTTTAAATTTTTGCTTTTCACAGATTCCGGGCTCCATTCAAAACCCTTTTTTCCTGCCATAAAAGTGTGTAACTGGACCTCAATTTTCCAAAAATCTTTAAGGGGCCGGGTTTAAAACGGCTTATTCAAGACATAATTTCGAGAAAGGGATTCCCCCCTGCAAAAAAGGGGCTTGAATAAAGGGCGGGGGCCCGCCCCACCGCCCCATAGGCTTTTATTATCCACGGCCGTTTTTCCGCCCGGGGTAATGTGCATTTCACCCTTTTTCCCCCCGCGGCATTCGCCGAACAGGGGGTTTGAGACGGAATCCATATTCTCTAAAAAACTGTGGAATACCGTAATGGGGTGGGACGGGTTCCAGCCGAATTTTCAGCGCAGTACGGGGCAACAATTTCGGCTGGGAATTTTGGTTACCAAAATAAGCCGTGTGAAAACCCCCTTTTAGGGTGAAGGGAGAAGGAAAATTTTAAAAATTGATCTGGAAATTAGCAGGGGATCCCCATTTATCCTTTTTTAAAATGATGTATTTAAATCATTTTAAACAGGGGGGCAGGAAACTAAGTAATTAAAAAAAACGATCCCTTTTGTGTTTTTCCTTTTAAAAAAATATAATAATCTTTTGCCCAGTCCCCCGGCTACTTGCGTGTTTTGGGAAAAGAAAAATCCGAACCAGCAAGGGACCTTTGGAAACCTTTACGGCAAAGGCTTTTTATTCTTACACGCAATTTCCGGGCTGGGGCCCAAAAATATTTAAGGGTTTTTTTTAAAGGGAAATACAATAAATAACGTTTTAACCTTTAAATTAAATTACATCGCGCAAACCTGTTTTTAAAAAGTCCCCCAAGTTAAAAATGGGAGGGGAGGGATACCCCATTAAACCCGTGTAAAGCTTTCGTAAATCAGACAAGAACTAATTTTTCCCCAATTGTTTTTTACAAATGATTATTAGAACATAAAAAAAACATTTGGGAAAGCAAGTTTTAAAAGGTTTTAAGGGTTTTTACAACACTTTTTTTTTGATCCTTTTCCCTATCCGTTTTCCCCATTTCCCCAAAACGGATCTAACAATTGTCGTGTATTAACATTCTTTTTAAATTGGGAAAAAGCGCATCGCTGTTCCCACATAACGCCGATGCCTTTTTTCGATCCGCTTTTTTGGATCCGTTTTTTAAAAATTGACATGTCAATTTTTTTTTGCGTTTTACGCAAGAGAAAAATCCCCATAAGGGGAAATAATTGGGGTTGGGGCTTTTGGATCCCCCAAACCCCAAACCAAAAGCCAGCAAACAATTTTGGGGGGCGTTTTTGGGTTCCCCCCTTCGATCAAAAACCATTCAAAACGCATTGGTTTTAAATAAATATAAAATTTGAATATTTTTTTGGGGGTTATATTTGTTTATAAATTATAAAAATATACAGTATAGTATAAAAATGTATAATATATAAAAAAAAAAGTATATAATAGTATATTTATTTTTATAATCTTTAAAATAGTTCTTGGGTGTTTCTTTTTCATATTTTATATATATTATAATAAAAATTTATATATATTATATATATATATATATAATATATAATTTTAATATATATAAAAAATTTTTTTGTATAGTATCTATATATAAATAAATGTATATAATTTATAAATGAAAATTTAATAGTACAAAATGATTTTATATGTGTATTAAATATAAAATATAAAAATTTATACTAAAAATATATTTAATTGATAAATATTTATTTAAAAATTTTTTTATTTTATAAGATTGTTATCATTTACATGGGGGGGGTTGAAAATATTGGTTTAAAAAAAAAAAATTTTGGGGGGGGGGGGCGGGTTCAAAAATCATAGGTGTATGTACAGTTGATTACACTAGGTAAAAAAAAAGGGTTTTTTTTTTTGGCTTGATAGGTTATATTTATTTAAATTTTGATTTTATATTGTTTTAAAATGCATTAAAAAAAAGGGACCGAAAAAACACGCAAAACCAAAACCAATACCACCAAAAAAAAAGGATCAGCTGTTTCTGATCCGCTTTTTGCAGTTTGCATTCAGTTTTCGCAGGTTAAAAACGGATCCGAAAAAAACCTCCAAAGGACCAACGCGTGTGAACAACCCAACCCGCACATTAAAGTGTAAAAATTTTCCCCACTTATCAACTCTAGCATTAGTATCTGTATAACTTCCCCAAAAACCTTTTTGGGCCCCATGATTAAGTGTAAGCTATCCCAGGGGGAGTATCATTTGGAACGCAACCAAAAAACTCAGATCCTCCTCCCGGCTCTTTATAAATGCTTTCAAAAAAATATCAGGCTGTTTTGCTCTCACCAGGGGGAACTGTAAATACATGTCTCCACCGCATGACGCCAGTATTTGTGTATACAAATGGGCTGCTTTAAAATAGATGATTAAAATGAAAACAGTGAGACTTTTGTTTTCATAATCACTCAGTGTAATTGGGGTTCAAAAGAGTTTTTTTTTCTTTTTTGATGCTAAATTTTTGAAATTAACACCGAAAATCATCTCCCCTAAAAGCCCATTGTTTTCTATGAAAAAAAAACACCATTGAGGATATGGGAAGTTTTTTTTTTTTGTTTAAAACCTTTCCCCGACATTGGATTCCGTATTGACTTCCCTAAAGGGACGTAAGGTAACCCTGGACTTCGTAGGCTCCAATGGGGCCCACATGTCCCAAAAACAGGCACCAAAGCTGTATATTACAGCGGCCCCGCCCCGCATCCCCCCCCCCGGACGGGCCACTGCGTCGTGGGATATTGTCCCTAGCTGCCACAATCAACCCAAAAATCGATCCCATTTTCCGACAGCCCGGAAGCCAAAAACAAAGGTTTTGGGGTTCCCCTGTGCGTCACTATCCCCGGGGTGCTTTTGGGGCATGGCCGGGCCAAAAAGGATTGACAGCTGCCATGGAAGCAGTAAAAAAAAAAGTAAAATACCAAAGGGGAATCACCCCAAAAAAAAAAAAATAAATACAGTAAACCCATATTTGGTATCCCACGTTAAAAACCCTCATGTTAAATTAACCCGCATGGTGAACACTGTAAAAAGAAAAACAGTCACGGACTTGCGATTTTCAGTCATCTCGCAGCACATGAAATTGTATAAAAAGCCATCAAAAGCTCACAAAATGCCAAAGTGGTACCAGTAAAAATGTCGTTATCCTGAAAAAAAAAGCCCTTCACCAATTAGCTCTTTTAATAGAAAAAAAAAAAAATTTGGGGTTATTAGAAGATAGCGAAGCATAAATATTGTTTATGCATCGCTAAACAATAAAGCGCTTCAACATAAAAAAAAACTATATAAATTGGGTATTGCCGTAAGTGAACCCCCACAAAGTAAAACAAATTGTCCTAAACGCTATTGAGCGCTTTTAAAAAAAAAAAACAAAAACACTACTAAATGCATATTTTTCCCCCATCTTCCAAAAAAAAATTTAAAAAAGTGATAAAACCGGGGCCCCCCCCCCAAAAATGATACCAATAAAAATGTACAATAATTCTGCAAAAAACAAGCCCATACACAGCTTTGTACACATAAAAATAAAAAAAAGTTATGGCGACAGTGTCGGACTTAGGTACCTAGGGGCCCACAGGTGGTGTTGATTCTAGGGGCCCACCTTACAGCTACGTAAAAAGCTGTAAAAAGTCTCCAAAATTTTCTTTTTTCCTCTTTTCCTTTCTTTTTTGCCTCTTCTGAGAAGGAAAGTGCAATTTAAAAAAAAAAAAATTAATTTTGTCATTTTTAGGGGCCCATCGGGGTTTCTCCTTTTTTCCTCTTGGCCCATCGACCTGTATGGCAATGCAAAACAAAAACATATTTACCCTTTTGAATAAGTGTTTTTTATTTTGTAAAAGCAGTAAAACATAAAAAATTGGGTATCGCTGTAATCGTATTGACCTACTAAATAAAATAAATTCTTTATACAGCAGTAAAAAATAAAAAAAAAACTCCAGATTGTTGTGATTTTTTTGAACAAAATATAAAAACCTAGATAAAAAGAGATCAAAGCATCATATGCACCCCACAATGATACCAATTAAACCGGCAATTCAACCTGCAAAAAACAAGCCCAAAAGAGTTTTCCTATACGAAAAATAAAAAAAAGTTATAACTGTCAGACTAGGTTGATGTAAAAATAAAAATTTTTACAAACACATTTCTATTGTGTGAAAGTAATAAACCATAAACTATATTAAATTGATATCATTGCAATTGTACCCACCGCATTGTACAGTTTTCCTGTCACTTATACCAAAAGGGGTGAATCGAAAGAAAGAAGCCCCAAACAAAGGGGCAAATTGCATCCCCGCCCCCCCCCCCCCCCCTTCCCCTTTTTCAGGGCCCATGTAAAAAATGCTATGGAAACCTGGCCCCAAATGCACAAAAACACTAATGAGACCCCCGGGGTGTTGAATCCAAAAAGGGGCGATTTCGGGAAAGGGTTTCCCCGTTCGGGTACTTTAGGGACTTTGCAAATGGTATGGCACCCACTTTAAACTGCGTTCCAAAAACCAAAAAAAGCTCCCTTCTTTGTACACCCACCCCGTGCCCCAAAAAGCATTTTACACCCACATTTAGGTATTTCTAACTTGGAAGAAATTTTTTACAAATGTTTTTGTTTTTCTTTTTTCCCCGGGTTTCTTTTAAAATTAAAACTTTTTTGCTAAATTGAGATCGTTGGAAAAAAAATATTTTTCACAGCCCAAGCAAAAAAAAAAAATTTGGGAAAAACCGTGGGGTGATATACTCACTACATACCTGGGTGTAGGTTCCAATATGGGTTCTTTTTAGTGGTGTTTATTAAATTTTAGCCCCTTAGGCTATCCCAAAACCTGTAATGGTACCTAAAGAAAATAAAAATGGACCCCCCGAGTCCGTAGGGGCTCCTCCTACTCTAGGCTTGTGGTTGGGGCCCAAAAAGCGCCTAGGCCACATGTGGGTTTTCTCTAAAAACGGCAAGATTGGGGGGGTGATATTGAGTTGCTTTCCCTGGTCACATCTACCGGTTTTATGAAAAATGGAAAAAAATGAAAAACTAAAAAAAAAAATGAATTTTAAATGCAAATCGACTTTGCTTTTTAAATTTTTTTGGGGTTAAAAGGGGGTTTTTTTTTACATATTTTGATATTTCACAAATAAACAAAAATTTATTGACCCAAAATTTTTTTACTAACTTAAAGACAATTGTCACGAAAAAAACAGTGTCTGAACAAGGATGGGGAAAAGTTTCCCCAAAAATTTTCTCCCAAAATGTAACATGTAATTTAAAAAATGGGGCTCTGTCAGGAAGGTCAAAACTGGCTCTGGCGGTAAGGGGTTAAAGCAACACATGCTGCATTATAAAACTTAAGTCCATGTCACTTCTTGGTGTGTAAACATGTTTTATGTGTAATGTTACAGTTGATATTGTAACCTGGGGATGGATCCATGGACCACCGAAGCGATGAAGCTAAGCCACCGGGAACGGGGAAACTAAGTGCCCCGGGTTTTCACCAAGCCCGGCCCCAAACGGGATGGACTTCTTTCGGCGTGAGGCTACCAGGTCGTCCCCCCCGAGTGACTTCTTGCGGTGCAGCCGAGGGGCAGGTGGGGTTTTCAAAACGAGTCCCGGGAAACGTAGTCGTGGGGAGGCAGAAA
>JAODAL010082241.1:0-11641 GCA_025379985.1 Phyllomedusa bahiana
AGAATCCCCCGGTTTGATTGGTTATTTCACATGTCATGCGGGTAGCCCTCTCCTCCCAGTTGCTTTGCCCATGTAACGCCATGTCTCGCAGCCATTTTCAATAAACAATTGTTCCCGGAATCACCCCAAAGTCGATTCTTAGAACCGAAGTTTTCCTGAAATTCTAAACGAATTCCACTTCGTTAGAATCGATTCGCCCATCTCTAAATTATAGTGTCTAGGATTCTGGAGAGGGGTCATTGATCCAGGGATTTTTCCGATTGCCAGATTGGAGTCAGGAAGGAATTTTTTTCCCCAAAATGAGGACAATTGGCTTCTACCTCATTTTGGTTTTTTTTGCCTTCCTCTGGATCAACACCTTAGCACAACAGGCTGAACTGGATGGACGTCTCGTCTTTTTTCGGCCTTACAAACTGTGAAACTATGAAACTATGCCTGGTGATTGACAGTTAAAATTAGTGATGAGCGATTGTGTCAACTATCGTTATCAGATCGATAGTCGATATCGTCAATTATCATGGCGATAGTCGATAACAGATTATCGTCGATGACCATTAAAGTCTATGGGAGAGGAACAACAGCTTCATTCTTACACCCAAATAGGGGTGGAGAAGCTGGAATTAACATCCAAACTGGATACGTGCTACATCTTAAGCAAGACAATTAGGCTACAAGAGCCACAGAAAAAAACTGACCGCCTCTTCACTATCCCTGTCTTGTACCACAGCATGACCCTTAAACCTGCATGACCCACAAATTAAAAAGTGCCAGAAGGCAGTATGATTTGAACCATCATTTTACTTGAACTGGACATTGACTATACCTGTCCTGTACCACAGCATGACCCCCAAACCCGCATGACCCACAGATTAAAAAGTGCCTGAAAAAGGAGTCTTTCAACCACCATTTTAGTTGAACTGGACATTGACTATACCTGTCCTGTACCGCAGCATGATCCCCAAACCCGCATGACCCACAGATTAAAAAATGCAGGAAGAAAGTAGTCTTTGAACCACCATTTTAGTTGAACTGGACATTGACTATGCCTGACCTGGACCACAGCATGACCCCCTCCCCCCTCCCGTATGACCCAGATATTAAAAAGTGCCTGTAAAAGGAGTCTTTGAACCACCATTTTAGATGAACTGGACATTGACAATACATGTCCTGCACCACAGCATGACCCCCACACCCGCATGACCCACAGATTAAAAAATGCCAGAGGAAATTAGTCTTTGAACCACTATTTTAGTTGAACTGGACATTGACTATGCCTGTCATGGACCGCAGCATGACCCCAAAACCCGCATGACCCACAGATTAAAAAGTGCCTGAAAAAGGAGTCTTTGAACCACCATTTTAGTTGAACTGGACATTGACTATAACTGTCCTGTACCGCAGCATGACCCCAAAACCCGCATGACACACAAATTTAAAAGTGCCTGAAAAAGGAGTCTTAGAAACACCATTTTAGTTGAACTGGACATTGACTATGCCTGTCCTGGACCGCAGCTTGACCCCAATACCCGCATGACCCACATATTAAAAAGTGCCTGAAAAAGGAGTCTTGAAACACCATTTTAGTTGAACTGGACATTGACTATGAAATTATGTATAAAACAATTTGCGTACAAGTGCACGATTAGCGCCAAACTGAGACACACTGAGTGAAAGTTAAAAAAAGTTATATGGATTAATATGGGGGCCTTCGCACCACTGACTACAGGTGTAATTTACTATCAAATATTAGTGATGAGCGATTGCGATTGCGATTATCGCTGATGACCATTAAAGTCTGTGGGAGAGGAACAACACCTTAATTCTTACACCGAAACAGTGCTGGAGAAGCTGGAATTAACATCCACAACAGTAAAATGGATACGTGCTACATCTTAGGCAAGACAATTAGGCAACAAGAGTCACAGAAAAAAACTCACAGACTATTCACTATCCCTGTCTTGTACCACAGCATGACCCTTAAACTGCATGACCCACAAATTAAAAATTGCCAGAAGGCAGTTTGATTTGAACCATCATTTTACTTGAACTGGACATTTACTATCCCTGTCTTGGAACGCAGCATGATCCTTAAACCTATCTGACCCACAGATTAAAAAGTGCCGGAAAAAGAGGAGACTTTCAACCACCATTTTTAGGATGGAATCCCACCACGTCTTTGTTTCTTTTTTTCTTTAATTGTATTAAATGGGTTGTCTCACTACAGGGATTGCTAGCTATGTTAAAGCTCTTGCAAAAACAACTCATTTTGTAATAAGTGTCCATTAACAGTGTCCTACCTATTCCTGTTTTTGACAGCACCATCACCCTTGAGCCACTCTTGACAATTGTGTAGAACAAATGTCTGTTAGAAGCCATATTTTTTTAGAATAGGACCTGTCGTATTGCTACATTTCACAGCAGCATGACCCAAAATATTATAAAAATGACTTCTCAGCCGTTTTGTCTGTCCGTTTCTCACCGTGGAACAACTCAAACTCTCATTACTGCTCTTATTCTTTCTCGTCTTGATTACTGTAACTCCCTGCTAACCGTTCTCCCTCTCTGCAAACTCTCCCCTCTTCAATCTGTCCTGAATGCAGCAGCCAGGCTCATCTTTCTCTCTAGCCGCTATACTAATGCCTCTATTCTGTGTCAGTCACTGCACTGGATGCCCATTCAGTACACGATACAGTATAAACTCAGCACTCTCACTCATAAAGCTCTCCACAACACTGCCCCTCCTACATCTCCTCCCGTGTCTCTGTCTACCACCCGACCCGCTCTCTCCGCTCTGCTGCTGATATCAAGTTACACTCATCAATCATCCGAAACTCCCATGCCCGTCCCCAAGATTTCACACGTGTTGCACCAGTTCTCTGGAATATGCTACCCCGGGCGATCAGGCACACTCACAAACCTCACAGTTTTAAGAGGGCCCTGAGAAAACATCTTCTCAGCCTGGCCTATCAAGATCCCTAACTGTTGTCACACACATCTGTCAGTCCCTTCACTAGGGCACTCACAGGCACTTATCTGTATATAGATGTACTGTCAGGGTGGCAGGTTCATCCATTTTTCATGTAAACCCCCCCATTTATGAAACAAGGCTGGACCATTGTAAACTTGGCACTTCTTACCGTATGTTTCACTCATACACCCTAATAGATTGTAAGCTCTCACGAGCAGGGCCCTCACACCTTGTGTCTCATTTGTAAGTACTTTTAATGTGTAATGTCTGTACATTTACCCTTGAATTTGTAAAGTGCTGCGGAATATGTTGCCGCTATATAAATGAAGATTATTATTATTATTATTATTCCCAGCCACTGTTAAAAATTGTGAGGAAAAAATGCCACTCAGAAGCCACATTTCTGTTCCAAAGGACCATGATTATGGCTGTATCTCAAAGCACCATGACCCCAAAACCACTGACAATGCGAAAAATTCTAAAGATGAAGTGAGTAAATGGAATACGGTTTTTCATGAAACCTTGTACAATTGGTGTCTTTTACAGTCTCCTCAACGCAAAACCAGCAAAATGACCTTTTGGGAACTGAGAATAAAAATTGCAGTAAGAAATTATCATTTTAAAAAAAGTTTTCAAGAGGAATATGAAGTAGACCGGCAACTAATCGGTGACCTTGGCAATTGGGGCCACAACATCATCAGAGATCCATGCCTGATTCATCTTGATGAAAGTCAAACGATCCACATTATCTGTGGAAAGCCGGATGCGTTTGTCTGTAATGACTCCTCCAGCTGTGCTGAAGGTCCGCTTAGATATGACGCTGGCTGCTGGGCAGGACAACACCTCTATGGCGTGGCGAGCGAGCTCGGGCCATTCATCCATTTTGGATACCCAGAAGTCGATTGGGTCCGGAACACATCCAAAAACATCGGTGTTGAGACGCAGATAGTCGTGCACCATGATCTTAAGCCGATTTCTGTGTGTTGTATGTGTGCCCTGCATTACATGCGTTGGTGAGGTGGTAAATAAAGATTGCCAGAGGTCACCCATTAGGCTTCTGGCACAATGCCTGCTGCTGCTGCTTCTGCTTGGCACTCTACTACTATCACATTGCTGACGTTGTTCCACCGTGATTTTTGAAGAATTCCTGTATTTTACTCTCTATTTGGGTAGGTGGAAGGAAAGTGCTGAGTTTTGCTTTGTACCGGGGATCGAGGAGGGTGGCCACCAAGTAACTGTTGTTCAGTTGGATGGCCTTAATGCGAGGATCATGTTGGAGGAAATGGAGCATCCAAGCACTCATGTGAGAGATGGAGCCTTGATTTCCCAAGCCTCTGGGTCGAGGGGCACTAGAAAACTGATCTTCCTCATCTTCCTCCTCCGCCTCAAATCCGTGCCAACCTCTTTCCAAGGCAGGGACATCGGTAACGTCGCTGTCCAGGAATACCTCCTCCTCCTCCTCCTCCTCTTCCTCCACAGCTTCAACACAGCCCTGACTTGCCTCAGATGATGCACCCTGAGAGCTGAGGCGCCGCCTTGCACTAGCCCTGGACCCGAACCACTGCCTAATGAAGACCGATAAAATTGTGAAACTGTCTGGCCTTCTGGATTCGACGGAGAGAAAGGCTCCGTGTCCGCATCTGTGTCCGTCTCCTCCTCCGTCGCTGGTGGGACCTGATGTTTCAGAGTGTCCAACGATCGTTCCAGAACTAAGATCACCACAATGCTCATGCTGACAAGGGCATTGTACGCACTGACCATTTTGGTGGCTTCTTCAAAACTGGCAAGGATGGTGCAGAGCTCTTTCACCTGCTCCACCTCGGTGGTCAACACCCCGAGGTCCGCACCGCTGCTTGTCAGGCCATGTGTCACTTCATACTGCGTAATGGCATTGCGCTGCTGCCACAATCGCTGGAGCAGGTGGAGGGTGAAATTACAGCGTGTTGTCACGTCAACAATGATACGGTTGACGGGGAGGCTGAGCTGACGCTGCAACGCAGCCAGACGGGACGAAGCAGGGTGCGAATGGCGGAAGTGTGAGCTCAGACCTCGAGCCTTCCTCAGCAGGCAGTCCAGACCCGGGTAGCGCTTTAGAAATTTCTGGATGACGAGGTTCATGACATGTGCCAGGCAAGGGATGTGCTCCAGCCTACCGATCTCAGCAGATTTCGACCGTTATCGCACACCACCTTGCCTGGAACAAGGTTCTTGTCACCCAGCCAGCGCTCGGTCTCGTTGCGAAGAGCTGTCCACAGCTCCTGACTTGTGTGTTGACGGTCTCCAAGACAGATTATTTTCAACACGGCCTGGTTTCTATGGGCACGTGATGCCACCAGAGGACCTTGGGGGAAAGAACCCTGCACCATCCCTGCGGTTCTGAAGAGCGTGCGCCGAGCCTGAGAGCCACCGTCACCACCAGAGACATCCACCCAGCTCACCCAGTTAGCTGTCACAGAGATATAGCGGCCGTGCTTACTAGTCCATGTGTCGGTGGTCAGATGGACTTTGCCGGACACAGATGCAGACAATGCGCTTGAAATTTTAGATGACACGTTTCTGACCAGGGCAGGGACGAATTTTCTGGCAAAGAAATGCCTGCTCGGCATCTGGTATTGGGGGCAGGCAAGGGCCATGACGTGGAGGAACCCATCTGTGTCCACCAGATGGAAAGGCAACATTTCCAAGGCCAAAAGCCTGGCAATGCCGACATTCAGGCTTTTGGCTTTGGGATGATTTGGGTTAAAGTGTTTCTTCTGCTCCCAAACCTAGTAGACAGAAGGCTGGCTGCTAGACCGGTCGCTGTATGGCGTGCAGGTCGTGAAACTGGTGGAAGGAGAAGGGGTTGGATGGGTCTCTGTTGGTGCTGGTGGTACTCATGCGACGGTGGAGGCTGAAGCGGCGTCTGATCCTTGTTCATGACTCTGAGAGAAATGGGCAGCTGAGGAACGCTTGGTGGTAGCGGAGGAGGCAGAGACAGAGGGTGTGACAGTGGTTGGAAGCCCGGCATCGGTGTGGCCTTTTTTGGCCAAGTGTTCCCTCCATTTCAACTCATGTATTCGCTGCATGTGACTAGACATGTTGGTGGTGGTTAAACAAATAAGATTCTTCCCTCTACTGATGCATTTACGGCAAAGGTGGCATATGACATCACTGGGTGAATCAGAGGCTTGCTCGAAAAAGGCCAGGTTTGAGAGGCCCTGGACCTTTTTTACGGCGATAAGCGAGGAGCGGTGTTTCCGCTGATCGTGGCTGGCGGAATAATCTCAGCGGACTAGTGCGATCGCCCTCTCCCTTTTTGAGGCGGGAGCCGTACTGACACTACCCCATCATCTTCCTCCTCGTCCAGTGATGAAGCGCTCACAAGCAAATTCTGCTGAAAAGACCACGTTTGATCCGCAATCGTCATCATCATCATCAACACAGGTGACTTCCTCGTCCTGACATTCTGCATCCTGGAGTTGCGGGCTACAAGCAACAGGCACTGCAAGGCGTTGCTGACCGCCCGGGATTTGTGCCGATTGACCGGCTTCCTTCTCCTCCTCTGATGGCATCAGTAACTGGGCGTCAGAGCAGACAAAATCATCTTCTTTGGCCTCTTGATCTTTGGAAATGCCTTCTGACCCCAACCGCATTTTGTCATCAAAGAGGTCTTCAGAAAATGTATTATCCACAGTGGTGGGTACACGAGTTGACATTTGGGCTGTCTCTGCTTCATGTTGGACGGATGCTGACGATCATGATGACGACATTTGTGGCCGTGACTGGGAGGACGAGGAGGTAAGACTGCTGGATGCAGGTTTCATTAACCACTGAAGAACAGATTGGCGACGCTGTTCGTTACTGAGATTCACAGGGCCCTGACCCAGTGATGACAGGCCTGACGGTCCTGCAACCAATGATCCGCTGGCTTGCGTGTTGTCGCCAGCACTGGAAGGAGCACCTTCTCTCGTTCCTCTACCTCCGTGTCCTACACCCCTCTTTGCTCGCTTACCACCAGCAGTTCGCTCCATGTTCAGAAAGATAAAAATTTAAGAAGGTATGGAAGAGTTTTTGACAGTCTCTTATTGAAAGACGGCAAATCACAGCTATTCTTAAATTCCTCTAATTTCTACAGCCAACTAGGATTAGAAACTGAATTGTTTCTAGCAAATACCTGTGAAATGCGGTCTGGTGGAAGAACCGTAAGACAAAATCAACAGTGTTCTTCCTTCAGTCCCAGGGATTTACAACTGCCCAGTAGGACTAGGAATTGATAGTTTTCAACAAACTATCATACAAGTGCGCTATCTGCGCAAAACTGAGATTCACCGAGCGCAATAAATCTATTCAGAAGTTACACGGATGAGAAATTGTGTTTTTTGAAGCGATAACAAAAGAGAACAGTTGCTACAAAATTTTTCTATCATAATTCTCGTACAACGTGGCTATTTGAAAAAAACTAGTGCCGCACCATGTGCAATACAGCTATTTAAAAGTTATAAGGATAACAAACGGTGGTTTTTGTACCAATGGAATACACCAACAGTAACTATAACATTTCTGTATCCAAATTTAAGTACAAGGTGGCTATTTGAAAAAAACTGGGGCGAACCAAAGTGCAATAAAGCTATTTAAAAGGTATACGGATAAGAAACGGTGGGGGGTTTGCACCAATGAAATACAACAGCAGTTACCACAAAATTTCTGTATTCAAATTTAAGTACAAAGTGGCTCTTTGAACAAAACTGGACCGCACCAAAATTAAATACAATTATTTAAATGTTATACGGATAATAAAACATGGGTTTTGCACCTACGAAATACACCTGCAGTTACTCGAAAATTTATATAACCTAATATAAGTACAAGGTGGGTCTTTGAAAAAAAAATGGGCTGCACCAAAGTGAAAAACACCTATTTAAAATTGAGACGGATAATAAAAGGTGGGTTTTGCACCTATGAAATACACCTGCAATTACTAGCAAATTTCTGTATCCTAATATAAGTACAAGATGGGTCTTTGAACAAAAATGGGCTGCGCCAAAGTGAAAAACACCTATTTAAAATTTATACGGATAATAAAAGGTGGGTTTTGCACCTATGAAATACACCTGCAATTACTACCAAATTTCTGTATCCTAATATAAGTACAAGATGGGTCTTTGAACAAAAATGGGCTGCGCCAAAGTGAAAAACACCTATTTAAAATTGAGACGGATAATAAAAGGTGGGTTTTGCATCTATGAAATACACCTGCAATTACTAGCAAATTTCTTTATCCTAATATAAGTACAAGATGGGTCTTTGAACAAAAATGGGCTGCGCCAAAGTGAAAAACAACTATTCAAAATTTATACGGATAATAAAAGGTGGGTTTTGCACCTATGAAATACACCTACAATTACTTCAAATATCACGTATCTAAATATACAAGATGGTTTTGAACAAAAATGGCTGCGCAAAGTGAAAACACTATTTAAAATTTATACGGTATAAAAGGTGGGTTTTGCACCTAGAAATACACGCATTTAGAAAATCCGTTCCTAAATAAACAAGATGGGCTTTGAACAAATGGCTGCGCCAAAGTGAAAAACACCTATTTAAAATTGAGACGGATAATAAAAGGTGGGTTTTGCACCTATGAAATACACCTGTAATTACTAGTATATGTCTGTATCCTAATATAAGTACAAGGTGGGTCTTTGAACAAAAATGGGCTGCGCCAAAGTGAAAAACACCTATTTAAAATTTATACGGATAATAAAAGGTGGGTTTTGCACCTATGAAATACACCTGCAATTACTAGCAAATTTCTGTATCCTAATATAAGTACAAGATGGGTCTTTGAACAAAAATGGGCTGCGCCAAAGTGAAAAACACCTATTTAAAATTGAGACGGATAATAAAAGGTGGGTTTTGCACCAATGAAATACAACAGCAGTTACTAGAAAATTTCTGTATCCTAATGTAAGTACAAGGTGGGTCTTTGAACAAAACTGGATTGCACAAAATAAAAGGTACTATTTCACTTCAGGTGCGAGGTGTGCTGGCCAAAAACTGGTAAAAAGGAAGCCATTTCAATGCAGGTTCAAAGAAGAGTCTGGGCTGCACAATTTACACTCTACTTTGAAAAGCCTGCCTGCCTGTCTGTCTGTGTTCGCCCGCATTTTGCAGGCCGGCAAAATGACAGGAAGCGCCGAAAATGGCGCGATAGTAATAGATTATGCGCAGATTCTCACCTAAATTATCGCGTGATCGGAAATTTCCGCTCAATCTAAAAACCTTGCCGATTTCAACTTTGTCGATTATAATCGCTCATCCCTATCAAATATGTATAACACAATATGCATACAACTGAGCTCTATGCGCCAAACAGATGCACGGACTGCAATAAGAGTATTTAAATTGTATATGGATTAACATGGCGTCCTTCGCACCACTGACTACAGGCGCAATTTACTAGGAAATATGTATAGCACAATTTGCGTACAACTGAGCTATATATGCCAAACAGACGCACGGACTGCAATAAGAGTATTTAAATTTTATATGAATTAATATGGCAGCCTTTGCACCACTGACTACAAGAGTAATTTACTAGGAAATATGTATAGCACAATTGGCGTACAACTGAGCTATATGCGCTAAACAGACGCACAGACTTCAATAAAACTATTTAAAAGTTATAGGGATAAGTTATGCCGGGTTTTGGGAACACTGACACACAGTGATTGCAATAGAACTGAAAACACATGGCCAATTTCAACTCCTATCAGAGGTCTGCTGGCCAAAAAAGTGGTAAAAAACAATTCTTTTTCAATTGAAGATCACAGAACACACTGAGTTGCAAAATATTTTCCTTTCAAATGCCTCTTTCAAATGTTATTGACTAAACCAGTATACCAGTAGACCAATATTACCAAACAACAACAATATGCAAGCACCTAATACTACCGCCACATCATCACCACATATCTGCACCATGAAAATACTGAATAATACCACCATACTGTTAATGAATATAAATCATTACACCAAGACCAATATTTCCTCCATACAGTGACCCTATAGTGATAGATACCAGGTACACAGGTGCTTTGCAAACAGTTTACTTACATTTAAGGTCTCACGACGTCTTGTCTGATGAGTTGTTCACATTCCCTTTTCTTCTCCATTCGGTCCAGACCTCCATGATAACTTCTCCCGAGCAACACTCGTCCTTGCAGAATTTACAACACAAACACCTGAGACTCCTCACTTTTTTTTTTATCATTTTCCCAACTAAGTGTGCCCCCTCCCACCATGTACAAACCCTCCATCTAAAATGGCCTAAATGGTAATAATTACCCCCTGGTAATTATGGGCCCCCCAGTCGATATGTAGGTACAATGGGGCCCCCGGGCTTGGCAACCCCTGGGCAGTAGCTAGGTAGCTTGGGGAGACATAGGCAGCTTTGGTCCCCCGGGCGGTAGCTAGGTAGCTTGGGGAGACGTAGGTAGCTTCGGGCCCCAGGGCGGTAGCTAGGTAGCTTAGGGTCCCCATGTAGGTAGAATCGGGGCCCCCTGCAGCTTAGGACACCCCTGTACGTAGAATAGAACCCCCCTGTAGGCAGAATAGTCCCCCCCCCTGTAGATTAGGGCCCACTGTAAGCAGAATAGTCCCCCCCCCCATTTGTTTTAGGGCCCCCTGTAAGCAGAATAGCCCCCCTTTGTTTTAGGGCCCCCTTGTAAGCAGAATAATCCCACCCCCTTTGTTTTAGGGCCCCCTGTAAGCATAATAGTCCCCCCTTTTTTTTAGGGCCCCCTATAGGCAGAATAGTCCCCCCACTGTTGTTTAGGCCCCCCTGTAGGTAAGTACTTACCTTTGCACGCTCCCCCGGCCATGGGTTTTGTCACGTTTTACGCAAAAACTGCAGTCGGTTTTAGCTTTTTTTCTGTTGGCCGTATAATTGAATGTATGGGAAACTGACGGAAAGATGCCAGGCACCAGTAAATAATCTGAAACAAATTACCTGTGTAGACTACAGTCTCCTAAAGTCTATGGGCTTGCTAAATGGTCAGATTTTCAGCGGTTTTTGAATCCTAAAACCACCAAAAATACAATCGTTTTTCTGTACTATGTGGACATATCCTTGGACAATTTAAAATGATGCTGTAGCAGAATTATGACAATTACTTTGCACTTTTTTTTGCTTGTACATTTACTTGCATGATTCATATGACAGCTGGAAAGTAAGATCAGAATTGTTACTGATTCTAACATCAGATGTTTCATATTCTTACAACTTGCTTAGTCAATAACTAGGCCTCTTCCTATATAGCAATAGAGACAATTTAAGGAAGTAAAACAATAGTAAACATAGTAAAGTTGCAAATAAAACATGTTTCTAATATATTATATAGGGTAGTGGCTGAAACAGAATTGAATATACGTTTGATAGTTTGATAATCATTTTAATTTATGGCTTCCATCTTGTCTTCTTCAAACTTAAATCTTTGTTCTAATATGAATTTCTGACTAGGATACAAGGACATGTTCAGTTCCGCTCACATATTTGGTCTAGCGATACGTCTAGAAGGCTGTGGCATTTGAATAACAGGTCATAGCTGCTGCTTGTTTAAGGTTATTAGATTAGTGTAACTAAGGCAGATGTCAGAGTATTCATTTTTATTTTTTTGGTAGATGGGAGGTGTC
>JAODAL010082242.1:0-11641 GCA_025379985.1 Phyllomedusa bahiana
TGCCCATAAAAAACCCCTAAGGAGCCAGTTGATCTTTGGGGGTTGCTATGTGTGAAAACAAGGGGCAATCTGTATGTGCCCAAACGCTTAGCATCGCCGAAAAACAAGTTTTTACCCTTTGTCCTATAGTAATAAATGAAATTCTTTTTATTCCAAAAGCCGGATTGAAAATTGGAGGAAAATTTTTTCCCCCTTTTTTTTTTCACTTGTGCTTTGCAAAGAAACCTCTTTTAATTTTTAAGGCTTTTTAGCTGCTGGTTCCACTTGACCAAGTGGGGATTTGGCCCTTTGGGAGGCCCGAAAGGGGGCGCAGGAGGCAAAATTTGGGGCCCGCCCCTCCTTTATACCCGCGATCCCAAGAAAAGCCCTGCCTGTTTTTTGGAGACTGGTTGGGCTTGATGACTCCCCCCCCAATGTAAAGCCCAGAAAGAAACCTCCTGAGTCCTATGGCGCATTTTTGGGGTTTGGGGGTTTAAACCCCTGCTGCCCTTTTGGTGCCAAAGGAGGGGCCTGCATTGATTAGGTGGGGATTCCCAGTCCATACAAAAAACCACCCCGTCATCCAAAAATTGCTGCGCATAGTTTTATGGGACGTAGGTTGATTCCACCATCCTCGGGAAATGTGGCCAGGCCCCATGTAGGCCAAAGAGAAAGACAACATAGTGAAAGTGTCCATCGGGGGTGGAAAAACGTTTTCCCGGGCCCTCCTTTGTGAGGGGGGACCTGCCAATAGCCCTTGGTGGTCTAACTGCTTAGTCCCTTGCCCGGTCCTAGCCCTGGCCCAAAACTCAACCCGGGTCATCGGGTTGGCACAAATTTTGATACCTCATTGAGCTTGAAAAAAACTTTTCAGAATCGCAAGCCCCCTAGGTTTGGTATGAGCACAATTGGGCCGACCCCCTACTTTGGGACTTTCTATGACCTAAGCTCCAAAATCTTATTTTAAATTCCCCAGCAATCATTGCCTCTGGCCTAAGGACCCTTTAGGCCTCAATGTACCCCTTTTGGCTGGGTTCTGTGACCGAGTCATGTTCAATGACCTCAGTGCGACCTCAGTTCTGAAAAAACCGTCGATTTTCCTCGTAGGAATCCCCGGTTTTTCCCGCCGCGGGCTTCGACGTGATCCGAATGGGCAGGTGGTAACTCTTCGTTTGGAAACCCATGCTCTTTACCCCCCCCCAAAAGGGTTTTGACGGTCCTTCCAAATTAAGTTGATATGGTATATTTGATAAGGTTTTCTCTTTCCAGGCTCGAACACCTTATAATTTATGTTACTGACCCATTCCTTAACCTCATAGGGGCCCTGCCACTTTGCCAGAAATTTGCTTTGGGGACAAGTACTAGCAACCGGTTGTCTGGCTGAAACACTCTGACCCTTGCCAATCTGTTATATACCCTGGCCTGAGTTTCTTGCACCTGCTGAAGGTTCTCACGTTCTATGGGCAGAACAGCAGCGATTCTGTCATGCATTTCAGCAATGTGCTCAATGACACTCCTATGTTGGGTATTCTCCTGCTCCCAGGTCTCCTTGGCAATGTCCAGGAGTCCCCAGGGATGTCTACCATACAAGAGCTCGAAGGGTGAAAACCCTGTGGATGCCTGCGGAACCTCCCTTACAGAGAACATGAGGTAGGATAGGAGGCAGTCCCAGTCTCTCCCATGCTTATCTACCACCTTTTTGAGCATCGCCTTTGGGGCTTTATTGAATCTCTCCACCAGACCATCGGTCTGGGGGTGATACACTGAGGTATGAAGATGGGTAATGTTAAGTAGGCGGCAGAGTTCTTTGGTCACCTTAGACATGAAGGGGGTGCCCTGGTCTGTCAGTATCTCCTTCGGGATACCCGTGAGAGTGAACATTTGGAACAGATCCTTAGCTATCCCTTTGGAGGAGGTGTTCTTAAGGGGAATGGCCTCAGGATAGCAGGTGGCGTAATCGAGGACCACTAAGATGTGCTGATGTCCTCGGGCTGATTTAGGGAGCAGCCCTACCAGGTCCATGCCGATCCTCTCAATGGGGATCTCTATTATTGGCAGAGGAAATAGGGGGCTCCGAAAATTGGGCATACTGTAGGGGCATAAACTTGACACTCCTGTCATTACTGGCAGTATTCCTCAATTGCCCTGTAAATCCCTGTCCAGTACAAGTTGCGCTCTACCCTCTCCCGGGTTTTCTCCACCCCTAAGTGTCTTCCCAACACATGGGAGTGGGCTAGCTCCAAAACCTGGCGGACGTGTGAGTGGAGCACCACCAACTTCTCCACCACTTCGGTTGGGGTCTTTTTTACCCAGTATAACATACTATTGTTGACGGCAAAGTGAGAGTAGACCAGACCCTCCTCTGGTTCCTGGGATTTCCCATCTATCACTTTGACGATTCTCCAAGCATGCTCCAGGTTTGGGTCCCTCAGCTGCTCTGTGATAAAGTCCCCCCTGGATACTGGCAAAGAGGCGAGCTCAAGCTCAGAGGGATTTTCCTCTGGGTCCCCCGCCAGGACAGACAAGGAAACCCATCGGGCTCCCCTGGTCCCTGTGCAGACACATCACTCTTTACCACATGATACTGGGCACACCTTTTATTTTCCCACAAATCCCAGAATAAGGGGAAGTCACAGCCTATGATCGCACTGTGTGGTAGGCTCGCGACGATGGCCACCTCATGTCTTGCGGGCCCGCAGGGGGTCTTTAGGGTGAGTACCACTGTTGGGTATTCCCTGGTGTCCCCGTGTATACAGACCACCCCTTTATGGTGGGGCTGGAGTTGGTCTGAGCCCACCAGCCTGGCCTGCACCAGGGTCACCAAACTCCCGGAGTCCATGAGGGCTTGTACGGGGTGTCCATTAATTTTAATGGTGCATACCCGGTGATTTCCCCCAGTCTCGGTATGCATGGTGTATGAAGGCCTTACAAATAGCAACACATGCCTTATACCACAGTCCATGGGTTCCCCCAAAGTAGGACAGCAAGCTGTGACATATCCGAGTCCATTGCATCGCCAGAAGAAGATGGGGCCCTGGGCAACCTTCCCCCCTTCTCACCCAGCCATGATCCCCTCCCCTCAGGACCTTTAGGTTCCCCTTTCGGGACAGGGTCAGTCACTGGTGGATGCAGTCTTTGGAGGAACTCCTTGGTGGCACTGCAACGCTCCACAATGGAGTCAAGCTCATCCAGGCTTTTGGGATCTGTGTACCCAACACACCGCTGGATCCCTATGGGAGGGGTGCACACAATGCGGTCACAGACGACCTGCTCCGTCACCTGGACAGCTGTAAGACGTTCGGGCTGCAACCACTTGCTGGTGAGGTGGAAGAGTTCATACATCTGCAACCGAGCTGACTTGGCTGGATAGAACTCCCAGGCGTGAACTCTCTGGGACCGGACCGCCAGAGTAGCCCCCCAGTCAGGCTAGGATCTCCCCGTTCAGCCGCGTTTAGTCCTTGGCATCATCAGCTCTCAGGTCGAAGTAGGCCTTTTGTGGCTCGCCGGTAAGAAAGGGGGCCAAGATACGCCTCCACGTCATCATCTTGGGTCATTTTACGTAGGGCTTGTAGCACCGCTTGACGGGGCGTGAACGGCCCACCTGCTGCCCCCTCTGGTCTTGTAGTCAGGACCTGGAGCTGCTGCTGTAGAGCCAGGTTTACCTGTTGCTGCTCTTTAAGTGCTGCCTGGTGTGTCTCGATCAACAGGCGGTTGGTCTCCGCTTGAGCCCATACGATCAGCTCGTGGGCCTTCTGCTGGCTTGCCGCCATCAGCTGAAGGTAGGTGTTCGCCTGTATTAATTGCTTCACTAGATCATCCATCTTGGGTGTCTCCGCTGGTTGAACCGTTGCCGCTTTATTCCACAACATATATTGGAACCACTTTTCGCTGCCTGTCTCTTTAAGAGAAGCGTCTTTTTAAAATGCCCACAGCATCCTCCACCATATGTGAGCTTGCACAGCCCTGGGATCACCGCATGAGTCTTTCAGGCATGAGACAGAGGCAGAAGTCAGGTATAGACGGTTCCTTGGCTCCGTGGATTTATTGCATAAGCAGAACAAAAAACGGATGGCAATACATGCACAGAAAAACATAAAAAAAACAATCTGCTCATTTGAGCGCTTACTAACAATGGCGTAGCTCCCTCACTAGCACCTTGTTGGTCCGACACTGGCTTCCACCAGTGTGAACACCTCCAGCCCAGAAGGTAGACTGGAGGTACAGCCGACGCCCAGTCAGCTACCTGCTGACCTTATATACTACCGCAACGAAATCCTGGAGTGGACCATGGGGAGTAAGCACCCACCCTGCTCTATGCTCACTCCCAATGAAAGGCCGACCCAGGTATGGCAGAAAGTCATGCTATCATACAAGTTAAATGTATGTCGACAATCTGTACTGTCGACATACATTTAACATTGGCCTTTCACTCCACCAAGGCTCCTTCCCTTGGTGGCATGTGCCCTGGACTCTCCAGACATATGTCCCGAACCTGGGTGGTACGTATATGCCATTGTGGACTCTACCAGCTGCGGCCTTACAATATGTACAGATCCCTTGCTGATTGTGTAAGTTTGTCCACTGTATAATTTTAAGGGTAGGTTCATTTTAACATTGAGAGATAGAATATCAAAAATAAATCAAGAGAAAAGAAAATCACATGTTTAAATTCTATACTTTTTTTTTGAATTTTGCGTGACGAAATAAGTATTGATCCCTCGGCAAACAAGACTTAGGGCGACAAGTATGAACAGGTCTGCGCCAGAAGTCTGACGTCTATACAGCTCGAAATCTAGCACAGCCCCATTCGCTATATTTTTTAATGCCGACTCGTCCCGTTATTTGGCCGCACCTTGGTTATGCGCCCTGATATCGGGGTCATGCGGGAGACGGGGTGGCATTGAACTGGACGAATTTACTCATTTTATATAGGGCGAGTAACGAGGAGAAACAGAAAAATAGGCGCACATTATGCTGGAACAGGTAAACCACTTTCAAAGTGGTTTACCGGAGCCAGAATTGTCGTTGTTGCGCTAGAATGTGCCTGATTTATGACCCGCAGTAGACTGGGTTCATAAATTCAGGCTTATTCTACACTATTATAATACGCATTAAGATTGGCGTCTAAGCTCCAAAAATCATACATGTCACCATTAATTTCTTGGGTGGGCCAAAACCCTTGTTGCCAAGCACGCGAGTCAGACGTCTTTCATAGTTTACTGATTTGGTGGATCTGCGCAATTTCAGGAGGAATTTTGGTCCCAGTTTTTAGCCCCACCCTTTTCTTTTGCAAGATCATCTCTAATTCATGGAAGAGTTTGTGGCTGTCGCTTGGTACACTCCGAGTTTTTCAACTCCCTCATCTAAAGTTTTCTATGGGTATTAGGTCTTGGAGGAATGGACTAGGCATTCCTTGGAACCTTAAGGTGTGTCTTCTTTTTGAGCACTCCTTTGTTGTTTGGCTGTTATGTTTCTGGGTCATGTGTCTTGCTGGAAGACCACGCCACGACCCCATGTTTTAAGGTCCTGATTGGATAGGGATAAGGTGATTGTCACTCAAGATTTTACACTGGCTCCATCCATTCTCCACATTGTATGCTGTGTAAGTAAGTCCTGTGATCTTTGCTAGAGGAAACAAACCCCAAAAACATAATGTTTCTGACCAATATAATAATGTTTCCTTACTCCATGCATGGACTGTGGGGGACGGGTTCTTTGGCGTTCATCTTAAACCGCATTGCTCTTCCTCCAAACACGGCGGATTTTTGTTAATGTCAGAGAAGCTCAATTTTTGTCTAATCTTGACCCAAAGCAGCTTCTACTATCACTCACATAAATCATCCAGGTGTTCATGGCAAATCTTCAGATGAGCCTGAATTATGTGGCGCTTCTTTAAGACGGGGGACCGCTTGCAGACGCTGCAGACAGAATTTTAAACCATTCCGAGCTTTTGTTAATGTTGCTATCGTGGAGTGGTTTTATTGGTGACTATGGTCTTGGGCCCAAGCTGCCTTGAGATCATTAACAGGTTCCCCCATGCAGTTTTAGGCTGATCTTCTCACCTGCCTCATTACTCAGTGTGAGATTTGCATGGGTGCCCTAGATCGAATGTAATTGACCTGTCATTTTGTATTTCTTCTATTTTCTTACTATTGCATATACAGTTGTTCTTCTCACCCACACATTCTTACTTATGGTTTTGTAGTCCCATTCCCAGCTTTGTTGTAGGTCTATGATCTATCGTCCCTGACATCCTTAGAAAGCTCTTTGGTTTTGCCATGTTGTAGAGGTAGAGTATGTCTGATTATTTGAGTTGTGGGACAGGTGGGGGGGAGGTCTTTTATAAAGGTGACTATTTCAGAACGCTGTATTTAGTGCTGGTAACAGTTGATTAGGGAGCGTTTCTACCTGGTCTGTAGGAGATCAAATACTTATTTCTCTCAGCAAAATGCAAATAAATTTACATAATTTATAAATTGTAATTTTCTGGATTAAATTTTTGATATTCTATCTATCAATGTTAAAATAAACCTACCCTTTAATTTTTAGACTGAGCATTCTTTGTCCGTGGGACAAACATTAACAATTCAGCAAGGGTTCAAATAATTATTTCCTTCACTGTATATATCCCTTCCCCATGAATAAAACACTTGATATAACAATTATTTGGAATAACTTTTTTAATACATTGTTCTTATGTATAATAATATAACTCTGGTAGTCATACAGTTTCCATATTATACCTCTAAACAATGGAAATGTGTCTATACTGTTACTGATCAAAATTCACTATACTAACTTCAATATTACCAATAAAATTGCTATATAAATGCCAAATAATACTGCCACACCATGACCCCATATAACCACTATAAACTAACTGAATACCACCATACTGTTCCTTGAATATATAAAACCTCTATCGCTAATACCTTATTCCCCCATAGGACTGAACATTATAGTGAGTAAGAAGTAGATACGAGGTACACAGCTTTGAAGTTATTATTACCCCATGCTGATGACCATATGGTGCTATATACCACTGAAAACAGGTGTTGTAGACTGTGTGTTACCACCACCATCAGTGACCAGTTAGTGGTTGTTACCAAGTGTACATGGATTATTCTGCAGAATGTGTATTAACTCCTTGCACGTGACCATATAGTGATAGTACCGTTTATTCTAGCTTTGACAGCAGAGGGGGGGGGGGGTGGGTCTGTATATTAACTCCATACAGAGATCATATAGTGGTAGATACCAGTTGTGCACAGGCTCTACAGACATAAGTGATTACACTGCTTGAAAGGAGCTTTCACACTGAGCTTTTTTGGTGCACTTTTTGATTCATTTTTTGGTGTTTTTTTGCAGAAGTGCAGAGTAAAAAATGCACCAAAAAATACACCAAGAAAATAATCAAAAATGCACCAAAAATGCTCCGTGTAAACCACACTAACATAGAGTGACTCACAGGTGACATCTTCTTTGATTAGACTTATCTTCACTTTCCTTTCTCTTCTGTCTTGAAAACTTCTTCTGGCCACAACTCATCTCTGCAGAATTTACTACAAAATATCAATCCTCACTTTTCCAGCGCTACCCTACCTATTCTTTCAGTTGTAGTCTTTTTTGAATTAGCTAGCCCTTCATACAGTAGCTGGTGCTCCAAATTAGAGAAGTAGACCAGTGTTGGCCATGGGTGCTTAGTGCCCACCAATGAAGTTGATTCTTCACAATCCAGTCTGAAAAACAAACATATAAAATACAAGTTTGTACATACAGTAAATATAGCATTAATGCCGTTCAAAATATGCCACAGATTCAGTGTTTGCACGTGTCTTAGCCTGTTGGATTCTTCTATGCTTGTTGAATATGTTTGTTTTTTTGTATTTCAGCCAATATACCATGCACAAGCTTGTTTGTTTCTTTGTCATTTTTTGTATGACACATTTATAAGTCATTTACTTACAGCTTCCTAGGGGTTAAATATGGGATGGAACTGCCAGTATTGTAGAACACTGCCCTGGTATAAAAATCGTGTAAGTGATCAAGGAGAGATAAGTGACACATTGTCCCTGACACAAGTTCAGCTGGCAGCATTACTACAAGGTAGTAATGTGGAACCCATGCTCAATGATTTCTTGATTTTTTTACTCGAGATAGATTTTTAGCACTGTGTAATCCTGATATCTATCTCAGTCACCAGCAGATGTAGATGCAGTGTCCTACATGATTTACTAATATAAGGAATCTAAACATTTATGATAATCCTAAATAGCAGAAGATGAATAATTTCACTTTTCTATGCTTCATCTACCAATGTAAAAAGTTATCTTCTATCTATCTATCTATCTATTCTATCTAATCTATTCTATCTATCTTATCTATCTATCTATCGACTATCCCATCTATATATCATTTCTATCATCATTTATCTATCTATCTCATATCGATCTATATGTCTGTATGTCTGTCTGTCTGTCTATCAATCTGTCTATCTATCTCATACCTATTTATCTTATATCTATCTAACTAACTCATATCTCATATATATCTATCTATCTCTATTTATCTATCAGCTCATATTTATAGCAATCTCATATCTATCTATATATTCTTTATATTCTATCCTATCCTATCTATTATCTATCCTATTCTATCTATTATCTATCTTATTCTAATCTATTATCTATCTATCTATCTGATCTCATACCTATCTTATTATTTATGCTAACTAACTCATATCTCTATCGCTTTCTTTCTATCTATCTTATCTATTATCTATGTATATTTATTTCTACTCATTTTTTTATACAGTCTGAAACCAGAGGTTTTTTTTCACTCTATGATATGAAATCAGAATACACCTTTCACCCGTTCTGAGGTCTGTTAATTTTTACCAAAATTATGTATATTTGCCAAATGCCAGAATATAATTGATTTCTTGATTTTTCTTTACTCGAGATATCGATTTTTAGCACTGTTGTATCCTGTTATCTATCTCAGTAACCAGCAGGATGTTAGGATGCAGTGTCCTACATGATTTACTAATATAAGGAATCTAAACATTTATGATAATCTAAACAGCAGATGAATGTTAATTGCACTTGTCTATGCGTTCATCTAACTATGTAAAAAAAGTTATCTTTATATATCTATCTCTTATCTTTATATCTATTTTCTATCTATTATCTACCTATCTATCTATCTTTCCATCTATCTATCTCATATCTATTATATCTAAACTATTATATCGTCATTGTCTGTATGTCTGTCTGTCTGTCTATCAAACTTTATTATTCATCCTATTTTTCTTTTTTTATCAAATAATCAAAATTTTCCAATATTCTATTATCTCTATTTATCTTTCCTTTTTTTATAGCAAACTCATATCTATTCTATCTATCTATCTATCTATCTATTATTATCTATACTACCCTATCTATCTATCTACTATCTATCAAATCTATCTACTCATACCTATCTTATATTTATCTAACTAACTCATATCTCCTATCTATCTATCTATCTATCTATCTATCTATCTATCTATCTATCTATCTACCTACTCATATTTATATACAGTTGAAACCAGAGGTTTTTTTTCACTCTCTGATATGAAATCAGAATACACCTTTCCCGTTCTAGGTCAGTTATTATTACCAAAATTATTTATATTTGCCAAATGCCAGAATAATAATATTTTACCTCATTTTTATTATTTTCTGCAAAGTCAATGGTTTACATACATTTCATTAGTAATCTGTAGCATTGCCCTTAAACTGTATGACTTGGGTCAAACATTTTAGATATCCTTCCACAAGCTTCTCACAATAGTTAGTAGGAATTTTGGCCCATTACTCCTGACAGAACTGGTGTAACTGAGCCATGTCTGTAGGTCGTCTCGCTAGCACTTGTCTAGCACTTGAGATCAGGGCTTTGTGATGGCATCTCCAAAACAATGACTTGGTTATCCTTAAGCCAATTTGTAACCAGCTTGGTAGTATGCTTCAGGTCATTGTCCATTTGGAAGACCCATTTCCACAAAAGCTTTAAATTCCTGGCTGATGTCTTGAGATGTTGCTTCAGCATTGCCACAAAATCTTCTTTCCTTTTGATACTATCTATTTTGCGAAGTGCACCAGTCCCTCCTGCAGCAAAACAACCCCATAACATGATGCTGACATGCCCATATTTCACAGTTTGGATAGTGTTCTTAGGCTTCCAAGCTTATCACTTTTTCTTTCAATTGTAATGATGATCATTATGGCCAAACAGTTCAATTTTAGTTTTGTCAGATCACAGGACATGTCTCCAAAAATGTAGGTCACATAGTCACATAGTCAAATAGTTAGTACGGTTAAAAAAAGACACATGTCCATCAAGTTCAACCAAGGGTGGGGGAAATGTGGGCGAAGGGAGGGAGACAAGGATTTTAAGCCCAGTCTCCCCACTGGTTTAAAATGCCCTGAAACCCACAAGGCAAGGACCAATCTGCTCCAGTGGAGACCCTATCTCTGACCCCAGAGCCTCCACCAGCCAAGATCCAGAATTTTACATAGCTGCGTACGCATTCATATTCTTTAGTTTCAGGTAGTTATCTAAGCCTTTCTTGAAACTCTATACAATTCCTGCTGTGAACATCTCCTCAGGCAGGCTATACCACAGATTCACAGTTCTTACAGTGAAGAACGCCCTTCTTCTCTGGAGATCGAATCTTTTTTTTCTCTAGCCGAAGGGAATGTCCCCTTGTCTTTTGAGGGGGCTATACTTGAAATTATTTCTCCCCATACTTCTTGTAGGGACTAGTGTTGAGCGATTTTTATCGACAAAGTTGAAATCGGCAAGGTTTTTATGGTGATCGAAATTTTCAGATCATGCGATAATTAAGGTTAAAATCTGTGCATCATCTATTAAGATCGCGCCATTTTCGGCGCTTCCTGTCATTTTGGCGGCCAGCAAAACAGATTACAGAATAGAGCAGGGTGAATGTGTGTGCGACGTCATGATGGGATGTGTACGGTTGCGATTGGCTGGAAAAATCACATGACCTCGTTTTAACATAGAACATCCCTTCCTGTTCAGTCCTTAGTGTCTCTCAGGTCTCATAGGAATAGGACGTGCGTCTCTGCCTGTGGGGCCCAAACAGCTCAGCGAAATTGTCTATTTCTGCACAGAGAAACCTCTACTATTAGCTGTGATCCTTCCAATTTAGTTTGATTAAGATTTGAAAAATTTATGTAGTTAGCTAGAGAATTTTAAAGGGAGCATCTACAGCTGTAAAAGTCACAGGGGTAGCGGGGTGGGGGCGGGCAACACAGACAAGCTCCCATCTATAAAAGAACACTGGATAAAAGTTCACCAAGACCTATAGGCGACATGTATAAACGGGCTTTATGCCTGTTTTCTGGCGTACACTGCGCCTCCCAGCCCGAATCCCGCTGTCGGCCGCAGCATTCGCCACTTTCGGCTGCGGTCCGCATGAAGGGGCGGGCAGTGGGTGGGCAGTGGGCGCGGTGGGGCGCGGTGAAGGCGTTCCGGGGCGGGACGCGGTGCCCTCGTATAGTCCATGGCATGTACCATCGCGGCTCGCCAAATCGCGGTGCTCGGCAGCTCCGACAAGCAGACCAGGTTTTTTTTGGTCTAAATGCTCCGGCAGAGGAAA
>JAODAL010082243.1:0-11641 GCA_025379985.1 Phyllomedusa bahiana
AGGGCTTGGGCAATGCTGTACAGAAATTCAGAACACCTTGGCCCAATAAAGTGTAAATTTCAAACATCAATGTTATATTTGGTCTGTCAGTGTAATCTTTGCCACCCTGGGGCTGGAATGTTTGGGCTGTCAGAGTTGGATATGACCATTACAAGGCATCTCACATACTGCTGCCACTTGGTATTAGACTTGGTGGCCTGTACACAACTAACACTAATCCATTGATGGATGTGTTGGCCAATGGCTTCCTTATGGTGCAGAAGTCATTCTCTCCAAGTAAAGAACTTAATTTAAAGAGTTTGCTCCCAGCAAGACCAAGTTTCTAATGTCAGTCTTGATGGAACTCTCCTGTAGCCATGTCCTATTGACTTAAGTTTTGGTGGTTTCTCTCATTTAGATGGAGTGGACACCTAGCTTTTTGAAATGTAGTGGACTTGTCCAAATTCCAAAGAGGGCAACTTATGCGCCATTGACACTGGGGGTTTTTCAGTTATATCACTCCACAGCCAGCCTAGTTCTTAAGGGCCTTTCAAAATGAGTTGTTAATAGCAATGTTTTATAGATTTATTGCCCTGGCCAAAGGGCCTTGCAATCAGTTGAGGGGTTGGCCCAATATTTCTATCCCAAAGTGTCAATCTTTATAGGTTGGTAAACTATGGATTACATCTCCTCCCCCTGCTCATACAATACGATCATATTGTATGCATGGGAGAGAAGTAACATGTCTATTTGTGGTGAATACGCACCTCGAGTAATGCATGTCTTTGGGGCTGGAGGGCTGCTTCCCCCCTCTCCCCCTCCCCTGCACTATGGAAGTACATGCGTATTAGTGTGCGCTCCCTAAACACACAATCTGTACACGCTGCAATACATTGTGTGAACATACCGTAAATGCTCTGTTAAGAACTGACAATGGTTAAAGGTTTTGCCACAACAAAAATCATGGCTGAATGTCACACGGGGGAAGCCAATCACACTTGTTAGCCCACCCTATTTGTTTCCCTGTAACGTGAGTGTTTTTAAATTTTTTACAAAGAAGAAGATTTGGGGTTGAGTGCCTTTTACATTCTTTACTAAAAAAAATGATGGATATTCTACATGTGCCTTCATTCTCTATTGTGGACAAGCCCCTTTTAAACACATCCAAGAAAGCTTTTTACTGCACATTTAGTCCTTGCTCTAAGGGGCCATTCACATGGCTTATTGCAGGGACGTACTGCGCTGCAATATGGCTGGAATCCGTCCCACCCATTACCGTAATCCACAGTTCTCAGAGAACTGTGGATTCCATCCTCCTCCCCACTGGGATAAGGCGGGGAGAACGTGACATGCACATCCGGCAGGATACGCCCGGGGATAATGAAAGGTCGAGGGGCCCCCGGGGCAGGCAGTGCCCCTTACTCAAGCCGTAATTGCGGGCAAATCCAATCCCGCAATTATGGCTTAAAATAAGCCACGTGAACATGGCTTAAGAGTCTAGTCTAGATTTTTCACTTGTTTGTGTTTCCTAATAAAGAATCGGTATGAACTGAAAATCAAACCCCAAAATGGGGAAACGGCTCTGAGTGATGGCAGTGTGGATCTTGTCTGAGGCTACATTCACAGCAGCCACCGTTTGGGGCAGTTACAAGCCTCTGTTTTAGATCCCCTTGAAGACCAGAAAAAAAAAATTCTCTGCCAGAAAGCTTTAGAATCTGCATCCAATCTGATTGCAATTCTAATTGTTTCTGATGTAAAATCTGCCCCATTTTGCACAAAGACAAGATTTGTTTTTTCGGGGTCCCTTTTCACACGACATGGATTGCTGTGCAGATTCTTAGACTGGGGTTCTGCACTGGATCTCTAAAATTAGTCTATAGGGGGCTGAAAATAAACCTATTGGAGAATTTTAGCTCTGGATTTCATTTTGATTTAAAGTGCGGAAAATCTGCTCTGTGAACATACCTTTATGGTCTCTGCGTTGCAGCTAATTCTAAGTAAGCCACTTTTCTCCCTGCAGAACTGTTGGCTTGCAAAAACCTGTATGCTTTAGGGCTGATTTTGCTTTTTTGGATCCCTATGAATCTTAGATAAAGGGGTTGATCCCTTTTGTAAGTTTTATCTGTATCGCTATTCCCATACACCTGAATAATACTACAATGGGTGGCTGGCAAGCAACCTCCTGCATCCTCGGGATTTGCAAAGGGTTTAGAAATTTGAGCACCCACTGATCATAGAGACTGTATTCTAGTGGTCTACCGTACACAATAATGGGAAGTGGTCCTTTAGTAAATCACATAATTCTGAAATTCTCCCCCTGCATGCATGTGTTGATATTAACCAAGCACTGCTAGTTTGTCAACGAGTGGGATAACTGATGCTCGTCCTCTGTTATGGTGTTAGAAACTGGAGATGGCCATGGGCTTTTTTAACAAGCTGTTGACTGTAAATTTTAAGCTTGCCATAGCAGCCCCGGGTTTCCCTAGACAGGAATGAATGTCATTTTTTGAATCCCCAGGCATCTTCTGATGTAAGAGCTTGATCGGCACCCCCACAGGCAGATGGATGTGTCTGTGATGTGGACTATTCAATGTTTATGGCTGTACTGCTGTCCTGTATTAGACAAAAATGCACAGCAACGCTAAGGCTATGTTCACAACGGCTTATTTCGGGGCGTATTTGCGAACGTAATTACGTCCGCAATTACATCCCGAAATACGTTTTCAAATAATTTAACAATTAGATTATTTATTTTATTTTCCAAAGTAAAATACGCCTCGTCCGTTCACGCAAGGCGTATTTCCGCAAAGTTATTTTCGCCATGTAAATACGATTTAAAATTAGTCCCCTGTCACTTATTGAGGGTATTTCGCACGTAAAACCCCATAGTAAAGAATGGGGAATGTATTTACGACGCGAAATACGCGCCACACTTTTTGACAAAGTATTTGAAACTTTTTTCGGGACGTATTTTGCGGCTAATTACGTCCACAAATAGCCCCGAAATAACCGTGTTAACATAACCTTACAGAAAACAAGATTGCTTTTGATAACATAAGCAGTTTGCAGCATTGCACGCTATTCACACCAGTCAAGTGTGTCCTGCCGTATATTTGGTTGTGAATACCTTAATAGAAAAAAACATAACTTAAGCCGCTGTTCCCCGGTAATGACACAAACGACCAATCTTGCCTGATAACCTCATTGATTTAAATAATGGGGCCTGCAATAATTTACAATGGTTTTTGATGTCATTACTAGAGCTGCATTCTATCCCAGAAAGCAAACCCTGAATGACAGTGTGAACAGACCTTGCACTTAAAATGGCTTCTCGTTACTGAAGTTGTGGTAAGCTGCTCCTCCGTCCAACAGTTAAGGTAGGTCTCTCAGGTGCAAATTGTGGTAACTTCAGAAACCTTTCGAATAAACACAATACTTTTTAGATGTTTGCAGCTTTTACCAGCGCAGAAATATCTGGTGCAGTTATTTTGACAGGTTTCTAAAGGGGTCCTGCATTTTTAGGGTATGTTTACACAGCGTGTTGGTTCCCGTGAAACATACGCTTTTAGATTCGTGTTTGGATCCGTCTTGTCAGACGCCAAACAGACTCAACCGTACTAATAAATAGCAATGTGATTTACATTGCTTTAATATGAGACACGCATCAGCGTTCACACGAGTGATCACCACTGCGGTCTCATTGCGTCTTTAGGATCCATTCCAAGAATTACATGTCAATTCTTGGTCCCGAAAGATGCAGCCCTATTATAACCAATAGGGTCCGATCCGCTGCTGCTTCCAACACGCATCCAAACACACAGCTACATGTTGCACCGTTTAAGTACCCTGATCGGCGCTGCATTTTTGGATGTGATTTTTCAGATCCAAACGGATCCAAAAACACACCCGTGTGAAAAGCACTTATGCAATTATTGGCATCACCTAGGGAAAGCTCTGGCCTAAAGGTTGCATTTCACTCCATGAAACAGACCATATACTCTTCAAGTTTGGTTTTTATTTTGACATACTTTCCCAGATTTTAATGTCTGAATAACCCTGAAGATACTAACCGTGTACAATAAGGCAATGTTCACAGGGCCCTTATTTTGGGACAGATTTCGTTCCTATTTTGCGCTAAACTTGCCGAAATATGGCTGGAAATCCGTCCCATTCATTACGGTAATCCACAGTTTCTCATAGAGAACTATGGATTCCGTCCCCTTTCCTCCCCACTCCCGTATTTCGCGAACGGGGAGAAAGTGACATGCACATTATCCCGGTGGGATACATGTCGTGGAAAAATGAATGTCTATGGGCCGGCGAGGTGCCGCCCACCCCCGCCCCCCACTGCACGGTGTGTGAACATAGCCTAATACAGAAATATGGACGGCTGCAGCCACACGACAGTGACCGAATACTGGTAAATTCTTATTAAGACTGGCGGGTACTTTAAATCTTTTTCAATGGCTTTGGGGGATGTTTCTGTTTGCGGATTCGCCCCGTCCCCCTTATATTGATTTAGCACACCTTCTGCGGAAAAAACCGGGTGGGATATTGTGCAATTCCAAATTTTTTGGGAACGCCCGGCGGTGTAAAATCCCCGCTGGCTGGAAATCCGTGCCATGTAGACTACTGGGGGGATTTTCTATTAAAGTCTATGGGATGGTTGCTTGACGGTTTTCCAAAACTGCAAACCGTCTAAAAATCCGACAAAAAACCCATGCCGTTTTGGACTTGGCCTATAACTTTCATATAACTTATATATAATAAAACAGACTCTCACAGTAAGGGCTTGTTCCATGACGTTTTGGATCCTTTTTACGGATCCGTTTTTGAGGAGTGAAAACTGCATCCGGGAAAGCGGATCCAAAAAAAAGCAGGAGTTGATACTTTATTTTGATCCTAATTGTAAAGCTTTTTTACTTGCGTTTTTACGGATCTCTCTCCATTCATCCCCCCCCTGCAGCCCATGGATCGCATCTCCTTGATGTCTGCAGCACTTCACCTCCCAGACACCCCCCTGCAGCACTTCACCTCCCATCCATCCAACCATCCCCCTGCAGCAAATCACCTCCCAGCCACCCCCCTGCAGCACTTCACCTCCCACCCCTCCAGGCCATCCCCCTGCAAGCACTTTTACCTCCCATCCATCCACCCATCCCCCTGCCAGGCGCCAGCCACGGCCGATTGCCCCGTCCAGACGCCGCCCCCACCCCGAAAGCCCGCCCAGCCCCGCCCCCACCGATTGCCCCGTCCAGCCGCTCAACTGCGCTTTTTTCGCATCCGCTTTCAGGAACAAAGCCCCGCCGATACGTGCCCAGATTGTGGAGCGCTTTTGGACAGGTTGCCAAAACCGCAACTCCATTACTCCTATGGGCTTTCACTTAGGCGTACAAAGCAAGAAAGAATTTAAAAGTTAATTCGTAAAATGGATCCGTAAAACGATTCACAAAAGCGTCGTGTAACAGCCCTAATAAGTGTCAAATTTCTTTAACACATCGGGTATTAAATAGACTATCATAGTAATGGCATGCACACTTTTTTGAGTTGTCCCCATTTTAGTTATTGGGTTGAAAGTAATTTAGGTTTTAGAAAAGGAAACGGAGCGGAAAAACATTCCATCATGTGAGTACTTGATAAAGTAAAATCTTGCTGAGGGCCTAGTGCTCACTGTGCACGGTGTAGGCCTGCACCTTGCAGGCAGAGGAGGTAAGACCTCTATGAAACACACAGTCACCATTGAGGGGCGGGTCCTTCTCCCTTGGCTGTGAAGGTAAACAGCCCAGGAAGTAAGACGTCGCCTGTTAACTCCTCAGAGCCCGACCAGTTCTGGGGAAAATCTCTGCACCGGACGCCGCATGACTCACTGCAGCAGGCAGAGATCAGCTGGAGACGTCAGCTTCATTCCCACGTGCACGGGACAAAACGCAGCAGATACTATGGGCGTATGATAATGATTTGGTCACTGTCCTCAACTCAATTACAGCTCACAAAATAAAGCCCTTTACTAAATATAAGGAGAGACTTATTAACGTTGTAGATTCTAATTACCGCAAACACCTACAAAATCTGCGCTCATAAAGATCTATTTTTCTACTCAAGGGCAATTAATCGTAACAATACTAATTAATAGCCTGGTACAAGCACATGGTACAAATGCATGCCAAGGGTATTTTCACACGGCTTATTTTGGGGCACATTTCACCACGTATTTCGCCGCATACTGCGCTTAATACACGGGGAAATGTGCCCCATAATTATGGTAATCCATAGTTCTCTATGAGATTACGCCTTGTCCCCCCGCGCGTAGTAAAGTTACGATCGTATTGTATGCGCGGGGAGATAAGTGGCATGTCAATTACTTGCGGCGATTACGTGCTGCGAGTGATGCATGTCTATAGGGCCGGCTGACTGCCGCCCCCCTCCCCGCAGCACGGGAGTAAGCGCTGATCAGCGCGAGCTCCTGAAACACACAGATGTACTGCAGCGCTACAGTAAATTGTGTGAACATACCCCAAGGCATTCCCTACGATGGAACTTTTAGGCATAGTTGCCAACTTTTGAAAATGAAAAAGCAGGAGATTTTAGACGGCGGCGCGTGTAGCGCGCTCCGGCAAAAATTTGCATGGAAACACCCATCTTTCCGGTATGCCACGCCCCCTTCAAAAAGCCACACCCACTCCACCTAACTGCATAATGGCTTTGGAAGAAAGCCAGGTACATGCCCTTATAGCCAGGTAGTAACCCCCCATAAGCAGGTAGTGCCCCTTACAGGCAGGTAGATGCCCCCTTGTAGCCAAGTAGATGCCCCTCTGTAGCCAGGTAGGTGCCCCCATTGTTTGCCAGGTAGGTGCCCCCATTGTTTGCCAGGTAGTGCCCCCTCTGTTGCCAGCTAGTGCCCCCTCTGTTGCCAGCTAGTGCCCCATTGTTGCCAGGTAGTGCCCCCTCTGTTGCCAGGTAGATGCCCCTCTGTTGCCAGGTAGATGTCCCCTCTGTTGCCAGGTAGTGCCCCCATTGTTGCCAGGTAGTGCCCCCTCTGTTGACAGGTAGATGCACCCTATGTGGCCAGGTAGTGTCCCCTCTGTTGCCAGGTAGTGCCCCCACTGTTTGCCAGGTAGATGTCCCCTCTGTTGCCAGGTAGTGCCCCCTCTGTTGCCAGGTAGATGTCCCCTCTGTTGCCAGGTAGTGCCCCCTCTGTTGCCAGGTAGTGCCCCCTCTGTTGCCAGGAAGAGCCCCCATTGTTGCCAGGTAGTGCCCCCATTGTTGCCAGGTAGTGCCCCCTCTGTTGCCAGGTAGATGTCCCCTCTGTTGCCAGGTAGTGCCCCCTCTGTTGCCAGGAAGAGCCCCCATTGTTGCCAGGTAGATGCCCCCTCTGTTGCCAGGAAGAGCCCCCATTGTTGCCAGGTAGATGTCCCCATTATTGCCAGGCAGAGCCCCCCCCCTATAGCTAATAAAATAATAAAATCCACTCACCTCACCAGGCTCCTGCAGCGCTGCCAGCTCCCGACCGATCTCCTCAGCGGCGCAGGGGGAAGTGAGAGCAGCCGCGCGTCACTCCCCTGCAGCCGCGCGTCACTCCCCCTGCGCCGCTGACCTGTATGTACGGCGCACACACCGCGCCGTACATACAGGGGAGAAGGGAGGAGGGAGCGATCCCCTCCTGCCTCCTCCCTGCACCGCGAGACTCCGGGCGGGTAAAGCGGCCGCTTCACCCGCCTGTAGGCGCGGCCCGGCGGCGCCAGAGTAGCGCACTAGCGCTACTCCGGCGCCGCGGCCATTTAACGAGCCCCCGCCGCCTGGTGGCGGCGGTGAGGAATGCCAACTCCCCCGGGAGGCGGGAGGGGACCCCAAAATAGCGGGACCCCCACCCAAAAAAGCGGGAGAGTTGGCATGTATGCTTTTAGGGTATGTTCACATAGGGCAGATCCGCTGTGAAATCGGCAACATTTCTGCAGAGAATCTGTACTTCAAAACGTGAGCAGAATTTGCTGTGGATTTTTCTACATCGAATACCACGCCTTTATCCCAGTGAACTCAATATAGAAGCATTTGCAGAAAATCTGTGATAAAATCCACACTTCTTGCTACTGGTTTTGAAGATTAGATTTGTTCAGAAATGCTGTAGATTTTACAGGGATCCACCCTGTGTGAACGTATTCTTATAAGCAGTAAATGAACGTTGTCCAATGCTGGAATTGATAGGTCTTGGGACTTGTGAATGAAAACTGTCTAGCAGTAAGACTGTCCTTGTTGCCCATTAGCAACCAGAGCTCAGCTTTTATTTTTCCAGAGCACTATATGAAATGAAAGATGTGCTCTGGTTGCTTTGGGCAGCAAAGTAAGTCTTATTGCTAGACAGTTTTCATTCATAAGGATACGCACAGTGGGTCACATTTATGAAAACTGTCTAAGGCCGTGTTCACACGGCTTATTCCCGACGGATTTGTGAGCGCACAAATCCGTCGTGAATAAGGGGCGGGGCCGGAGTGCGTCGGGGGCACCTCTACCCGGCCCCATAGACAATGCATTATCTACGGAGCGTACGCGCCGTACATAATGTGCATGTCACTTTCTTCCCCCGCGGCGGATTCGCCGAGCGGGGAGGAGCGACGGAATCCACTGTTCTCTCTGAGAGCCGTGGATTACCGTAATGACACCGACGGATTGGCGCCGTACTGCAGCGCAAATCCGGCGCGCAGTATGGCGCCAATCCGCGGCAAAATAAGCCGTGTGAACGAGGCCTAATAGTAAGGGTGGGTTCACATAGCTTAATGCCGGCGTATAGCGGTGTGTACTGTGTATGCCACTATACGCCAGTATTAAAATTAATATTAACAGCCGAAACTGCAACTTTTAGCCCCACTCCTAAACATAAACATCCGTGACAGAAAAGTGACACCAACAAAACTTATTATAGTGCTGCTATTGCTATAAAACATAAATACATAAAAGAAATTGAAAAGCAGACGTTTTTAAACTATTTTCCCTCATAGTATTATTAAAAAAAAACACTGATGAAAGATGCGAGTGCAGGAAGGTGCTATAGCATTCAAACCACCTTCTACTACTGAAAAGAAGAATGTGCCTGGTCAGGAAGAGGAGAAAACAGCCCGGTCAGGAACTGGTTAAAGATCTGCTTTCTCTACAACATAGCCAGTAATTGCTGTATCAGGACTTTGCATAATTAGACAATTATATTTTTACATTTGTTACTGTATATACTCGAGTATAAGCCGACCTGAATACAAACCGAGGCACCTACTTTTGCCACAAAAAACTGGGAAAACTTTTTGACTAGAATATAAGCCTGGGGTAAATTTCCAAAATAAAATGGATACAATAAAATTACATAGGCAGGTACAGGCAGTTTAATGTCCCCCATAGGCAGGTATATGTATTCCATAGGCAGGTTTATGTCCCCCATAGGTAGGTATAGGCAGGGTTTTTAAAAAAAAATAAAAAGTAGTCACCTTTTATTCCCGCTGCTCCGAGGCTCTCCCTGCTTTCCGCCCTTTTTTCCCAGCACAGGCTGACGTGCAGGTAGCGGGGTGACATAGCACGCCGCCTGTCCCGGGATTCTCTGGAAAGGCCCCTAAGTCTGCTTGCACCTTCCAGAGTCCTATTGCGGAGCAGGGAGCACTGCTTCTGCTCCGCAATAGCATATTCAGCTGTATTCGCTCCCAAACTAATTACATACAGCTGAAGGGGATCTCCACCGGCGCTCAGGGGGGCCTGGGAGCGCCGGACGACGACGGGGTAACTTGAGAGTCGGCAGTAAGCGCTCCCAGGAGGACGCATACACTGAAGAGATTGCTGCTGGCGGCCAGGGGCCCTGGGAACACCCAGACACCGACTGATGACTCGAATGTCAGCTGTGTGCACTCCCAGGGAGCTGCATACAGCTGAAGAGATCGCCAACCGACGCCCGAGCATGGCAGCGCCCGGACGCTGATGGTGACTCGAGTATAAGCCGAGGAAGGCTTTTTCAGGACATTTTTTGTGCTGAAAAACTCGACTTATACTCGGGTATTTACAGTATATTTTCCTTTGGAGGATATAGTCATTTTTGTAAACCCCATTGATATTAATGAAGAGACTACAATGCCAATGAGTTTAACCATGCCTCATTTATTTAAACCGGTGTATACAAATGAATGTGTTCTCTATGGCAGCAGAATCTCTACTAACTATCATGCACTATGTGAGGTCTCTGATTTCACAGGAGATCATCAAGGTTACAACTTCTGAATAATGTTGCCGGCTGCAGGTACCCTTCCCTATGAATGTCACAACCTGAGGGGGGTGTCTGTTATAAGAAGGTAGCAAACTCCAATGTACTTTAGTTGTGAGGCTTGGCATGTCCACGTCACACATGGTCACGTGCCAAAGTACAGCCCGTTCATGCCATTTTATTTAGCAACAATTTACATGAATCAGTAACAGCAAGTTGTGGCATGTAATGCACAAGTGAAAGCTCGGCCAGGTGTGTCATTTTTCTAAGAAGGTCATACTGGCAGAGAGAGGTCTAACGCTATAACAAGTCCACTTGTAGTGTCTGTGTCCTGCTGTATCTGGATTCAGGAGACCTGTTCTACAAGCAGCCTGTGGCCAGGGGCAGGTTTGAACCAGATACCACATAGGTGCTGCCTGCCCTTCATGAGGCGTTAAGGACACATCCCAGAATGCTTCATGTAAATTAACGAGAGGGACGTCTTTGCTTTTTGCTCTAGTGGACAAGTTTAGACTTTTACTAAATACATTTCCTCAAGTTTTCAAATTCCTCGACCAACTCTGAAGCAAAAGTATCTGTCCTGCACCTTTAAGAAGAATGTGCACTGTGATTATTACACGGTATCACAAACTGAAAGTGTATTTCGCTGCAGAATATTTCTACTCAAACCCTCCCGTCCTCATGTGGCTTGTCATTGTCTGTTCATTAATATTAGTTCCGCCCATATTAGCTTTTTAGTATATTATACTTGCCAATTGCCCTAGTTCTTCCAGGAGTCTTCAGGGACAGAAAAGCAGACGTTCAGTGTACTATGTTTTTCATTAAAAATATTTTTTAAAGGAGTTTTCTGGCAAAGAAAAAATTCTAAATATACTAAAATGGTTAAAAAACAAAAAAAGAGTTATAGTTACCTACAGGACCCCCACCACAGCCCCTCTGGTAGTCCCCAGCGATCCACTCCTCTTCATTTCCGGGTTCTTGTCCTGATATGCAGAAGCCCACACTCTATTCACTTACAATGGAGTAGTTGCCTCCCCTTAGTGTTGGGACAAGAAGAAAGGGGAGCTCTGGAGCAGCAGCTACAGGATTGCCATCAGAAATTTCAGAGCTCCATACAGCCAAAGCGTCTGCCCCCACCACCACCACGAAAGAAAAAAATTTTTTGTGGGGTGAGCATGAAAAGAAAATACAATTGCACCATTGTTTTGAGGCTTAGTTCTTGTTGGATTTTTCAACGGACAGTTATCTATATTCTGCAGGTCAGTACCTATACAAAGGCTAACTAATGCTGCTACATGATCACCACATGTCACTACTATGTAATGACTAATGTAACTATAATGTTACTGATCAAACCAATATAACAATATACAAAGACCAAAAATACCCACATATTTATTACCCCCCCCAAAGGGGCAGGGGGGTCGCTAG
>JAODAL010082244.1:0-11641 GCA_025379985.1 Phyllomedusa bahiana
CGTCCCCCCAAAAACGGGGAACTATTTACGAAGCACTGAAAGAAGTTTTGGGTAGTTTAAGGGGGTTGATTGAAAAAGGTATAGGAGTCTTGGGGGGAAATGTTCATTTTAATATGTTATGCGTCCCAACCAGGCGACGTCTCTCCTATCCCATCTCGTAAGATCCCCTGGAGGCTGGAGGGGGAAGGGACAAATTGAGATCGTAAACAAACTCCGATCTGAGGGGAACCAAACCCCCAAGTACTTGAGGGAGGGGGACTCCCAAGAAAGAGGGAATGAGGCCATCAGACGCCAGTGAGGTCTGGGGAATATTGAAACTGAGAACTGAGCTTTTTGTAAATATTTATCTTGTGATTACTGTGGGAGCTGTACCCCCGCCAAAACCCTCAAGCCGCTGGAAGTGAGATCATCGGATCTGTAAGATACAACAAAAAATCGTCCGCAAAAGCACAGCGTTTATACTGGAGGTTGTCTCAGAAATGCCTGGCATCTCTGGATCACTTCTAAGGGCCTGTAACAAATGCTCCATCGCCAGATATAGAGAATGGGGAAAGGGGACATCCCTGTCTGGTGCTATTCCCTATTGTAAAGGGAGCAGAAAGAGCTCCATTGACCCGGAGTTGAGCTTGTGGAGAAGCATAGAGGGCCATAATCTTCCCACGGATTCCTCTGCCCAGTCCCAATGATTCCAAGATGCCATGGAAGAAAGGCCAAGCCACTCTGTCGAAGGCCTTCTCCGCATCCAGGGACAGGAGAAGGCAAGGGATGTTCTGTTCCTGTACGTGATGAAGTAGAGAAAAAGTCTTTAGTATATTGCCCCTCACCTCCCTGGATGGGACAAAACCTACCTGGTCCAGGTGGATAATTAATGTGAGCAGGGGGCTATGACGGTTAGCTATTAATTTAGCGAAAATTTTTGCATCTGTATTGATTCAAGAGATCGGGCGGTAGCTTTGGCAATGTGATGGGTCTTTACTCTCTTTTTGTATTAGCACTATATGGGCCTTCAAGAAGGCCTGGTCGAAGGGGGTGTCGGAAGAGGCTGCGTTGAATTCCCTGAGAATGGGTTGAGACAACTCCATCCTCAGGGCTTTATAAAAATAAGGGCCCTATAAACCGTCCGGACCAGGACTTTTACCGGATGGAACGACTGTATGGCCATTGCAAGCTAGTTTGACGATTATTATCGACAAAAATTGAAATCGGCATGGTTTTTATGTTGATCGGATTTTTTTCGATCACGCATATTTAGGTGAAAATCTGTGCATAATTATTAATAGCGCGCCCCTTTTAGCGCTTCCTGTCATTTGGGGGCCAGCAAATCAGCTTAGAGAATAGAACAGGGGGAGGGATGTGCGACGTCATGCTGGGATGTGTATGGTTTCGATTGGCTGGAAAAATCACATGACCTCGTTTTACATAGATCAGCCCTTCCTGTTCAGCATCAGTGTGTTAGGTGTCTCATAAGAGCAGGCGTGTGTCTGTCTCTGTCAAACGCCCGAAACTGTTCTATTTGTTTACACGACAGCTATGCTTTTAGCTGTGAACATTGGAACTTAGGTAGATTAGAGATTTGCAGTTTTAGTTACTTTTGGCTGAGAATTTTTTAAAGGAGCATCTAGCGCGTACATCGCAGGGAGGAAGAGGGGCGCCGGGGCTGCGGGCGAACACAGAAAGACAGGCTCTTCAAAGGAGAGTGGATATTGTGCAGCCCAGACTTTGTTGAAACCTTGCATTGCAATGGGTTTTTATTAACAGTTTTCTGGTGAAATATTACTTATATTTTGTGCCGCCTGAACTTATATTAGGGATACAGATCTATTCTAGTACGGCAGGTGTACTTGATATGCAAAACTCAACATTAATTATCAGTATACATCTCAGAAAGGTGTTTTTTCACTTTGGCGCAGTCCAGCTTTGTTCAAGAGCACCTTGACACTTAAATTGAATATAGCATTTTGTAGTCCTGCCAGTGGTATTTATAGGTGCAAAACTCAACGTATTATCTGTATACATTTCAGATAGGTGGTTATTTTTCACTTTGGCGCAGGCCAGCTTTTGTTCATAGAGGCACCTTGCACTTAAATTTGAATACAGCAATTTGTAGGTCACCTCCGTTGTATTGATAGTGCAATAATAACCTTTTATTATCCGTATACATTTCAGATAGGGTGTTTTTTTCACGTTGGCGCAGCCAGCTTTGTTCATAGAGCCATCCTTGCACTTAAATTTGAAATACAGCAATTGTAGGTTACCGCCGTTGTCTTTATAGGTCAAAAAATACTTTTATTATCTGTTACATTGTCAGATAGGTGTTTTTTTCCACTTTGGCGCAGGCCAGCTTGGATCATCACGGCACCTTGCACTTAAATATGAATACAGCAATTTTGTACTCACCGCCGTTGTATGATAGGTGCCAAAATACTTTATTATCCGTAAACTTTTCAGATAGGTTTTTTTTTCACTTGGCGCAGGCCAGCTTTGTTTCATAGAGCACCTTGCACTAATTTGAATACAGCAATTGTGTAGTCACTGCCAGTGTATTGAATAGGTCAAAAACCACCGTTTGGTTATCCGATAGTTTTTAAATAGCAGTATGCACGGGTGCGCCCTAATTGTTTTTCAAATAACCACGTTGTACTAGATTCTGAAAAAAATTCTCTAGTAACTGTTGCTCGTTTGTCATTGCCTGCAAAAAACCATTTCACATCCGTGTACTTCTGAATAGTTTTATTGCGCCGGTGAATCTCAGTTTGGCGCAGATAGCGCAGTTGTATATATTTTTTTAGAAAACATCAATTTCCCTATCCCACTGGGCAGTTAAATCCCGGACTGAGGGAAGACACGTTGATTTTGTCTTACTGTTCTTCCACCAACCGCATTTTCAACACTTATTCGCTAGAAATATACATTCAGTTTCTACTCCTAGTTGGCTGTAGGGAAATTAATAGGATTTGAGAAAGTGAGATTTGCCATCTTTTAATAAGAGACTTTCCAACACTCTTCCATACCTTCTCAAATTTTTATCTTTCTGAACATGGAGCGAAATGCTAGTGGTAAGCGAGCATGGAGGGGGTAGAGGCGTAGGAAATGAGGTAGAGGTACGAGAGAAGGGCTACTTTCAGTGTTGGCGACAACACGCAAGCCAGTGGATCGTCGTTGCAGGACCGTCAGGCCTGTCATCGCTGGGTCAGCCCCTGTGAATCTCAGTAACGAACACGTCGCCAATCTGTTACTTCAGTGGTAAAGCAACCTGCATCCAGCAGTCCTAACCTCCTCGTCCTCCCAGGCACGCCACAATGTCGTCATCAGCATTGTCAGCATCCGTCCAACATGAAGCGAAGGCAATCCCAAATGTCAACTCTTGTACCCACCACTGGGATAATCCATTTTCTGACGACCTCTTTGATGAAAAATTGTTGGGGGCAGAGGCCTGTTTAAAGATCAAGAGGCCAAAGAGGATGATTGTGTCTGCTCTGACGCCCAAGCTACTGATGCCATCTAGTGGAGGATAGGGGAAGCCGGTCAATCGGCAAAAATCCCGCGGTTCGACAACGCCTTGCAGTGCCTCTTGCTTGTAGCCCGCATCTCCTGGAATGCAGATTGTCAAACGGACATATCGACACCTGTGTTGATGATGATGATGATGAACGACATTTCGGATCCAACGGGTCTTTTCTGCAGAATTTTCTTGCGAGCGCTTCTATCACAGGACAAGAGAAGACAATTGGTAGTTTCAGTACGGGTCCCTCTTAAAAAGGAGAGGCGTCGCGAAGTCTCGCTGAATGAATCCGCCAGCCACGGTCAGCGAAACCCCGCTCCTCGCTTATCAGCGTCAAAAAAAGGTGCCAGAACCTCTCAACCTGGCCTTCTTTGAGCAAGCCTCTATTCACCCAGCGATGTCAATGCCCGCCTTTGACCGTAGAACCATCAGTAGAGCAAGAATCTTAGGTTTTTAACCACCACCAACATGTCTATCACAGCGTAATGCATGAGTTGAAATGGAGGCAACACTGGCCAAAAAGCATGAGTTACTCTTGATATCTGATTAGTGATGCGGCGAGTTACGTTTACTATTGTCACGGGTCATAGTCGATATCGCAATTACAAACGATTTCCGATTAGTCCGATAATAGATTATCGTCATGACCATTCAGTCTATGGGAGAGGAACAACACCTTCATTCTTACACCCAAACAGGCTGGAGAAAGCTGAAAATTAACATCCACAACAGTCAACTGATACCTCTACTTCTTAGGCAAGACAATTAGTTATAAAAGCCACAGAAAAAAAGTCTCAGACCATTCACTATCCCTGCTTGTACCACACCCTACCCTTAAACCTGCCATCACCCACAAATAAAAAGTGCCAGAAGGCAGTAAGATTAAGCCTACATTTTACTTGAACTGGAGCATTGAATATCCCGTCCTGGAACGCAGCATGATTCCGCCAAACCTGCATGACCCCCAATTAAAAATTGCCGAAAAAAGGTCTTCAACCCACCATTTTAAGTTAACTGGCATTGACTATACCTGTCGTATATCGCAGTATGACCATTAAACCTGTCTGACCCACAGATTAAAAAGTGCAAGAAAATCATTGACTGCACTGCTGAATACACATAGGGCGACATGTATGATCGTACTTTTCGCCTGTTTTTCTGGCGTATACTGCGTCCTCCCAGCCCGAATCCCGCGTCGGAGCAGGGATGGTATGTTTACGCCATTGTTCGCCACTTTCAGCTCGCCCTGCATGAAGGGGCGGGCAATGGCGCGGTGTGGACCGCGGGTAGGCGTTCCGGGCAGGACGCGTTCGCTCGTATGCTCCGAGGCAGGGTACGATGGCGAGTCCTGCAAAGCGAGGCCATTGCGGTGCTCGGCAGCTCCGACAAGCAGACCGGGTTTTTTGGTCTAAATCCTCCGGCAGAGCAAGGGAAGCAGGATCGAACAAGCGAGAAGTTAGAGTAGATGATCGCGACAAAATCTAGCGCTCCGCACCTGCAGCAGAGGATGAACGAAAAATCGCCTTTAAAAGGCGGGAAAACATTGTCAGAAAGAGCTGAACATCAAAAAATGACATAATTAAAAAAAAATAACTGTCCAAAACGCTAGAACGTCTAAATACAAGAATTATGATAATTGACAATTGCCGGGTAATACAGTAATTCAAATTCAGAAAACCTATTCTCATTGTCGGCGCATAAACCGGCCAATCAGAATAGGAGCGACAGTGACACATAAAACCTATGGGAGAGGTTTAGACCAATCAGAATCCACGGTGGGCAGTTCAAAATACAGTAAATATGTTGAAAAGAGCTGATTGCGTTAGCTAGCGTAACTTGGCGTAGCTCAACAATCAGAATAGAACGGACAAAAACTCCATTATAGCTATGGGGAAGTTTAGACCAATCATGAACCCCGCGGGACAGTTCAAAATACAGTAAAAATGTTGAAAAGAGCTGATTGGCTGAGCTAGCGGACTTGGCTAGCTGCGGTCCAATCAAGCGCGACTACTTCCCATTAAAAGTCTATGGAAATTTGCGCACTGAAATCTCTCGGCGCTCAGCGCCGTCGGCAGTGAAGTATTAATAAAAAAAAAAAAAATGTATTACATGTAACACATTACAGATAAAGAGCCAACCCTTCTTTTAATAAATACAGCCATTAAAATCCCTAACAACAGCGTTTGACGCCGAGACCGGCCTAGCATAGGGCATTGCAATAGAGAGAATTGCCGGGAAATACATAATTCAAATAGTATAAAGCGGTTTTCTCAATGGGTTGGTCAATAAACCAACCATCATATAGGAAGCGACAATGTCCCATTCATAACCTATGGAGGAGAATTCTGACCAATCAGAATGGAGCGACAATGTCCCATGTATATCCTATGGAGAAAAAAATTGACTACAATCATATTCAAGGCGGGATAGCAATCAGAGCCGAGCTACTTTCTCATTGATTCTATCTATGGGCAAAGAAATGCGAGCGAGCCTCTGTGATTGGCTAAGTTAAAAGAGGCGCCGGTTATCATGGACCAATGGGAAGCGAGCGACGCTCCTATGGGTTTGCTCAATTGCAATCTGAAATCAATCTGTACTCCGAAATCAAAGAATAACACTACACAAGTTGTCCCAATGTGTATATAAAATTGAATAATACATCTGGGGGTAAATAAAAATAAATATGAAATCCATAAAATCATGTTTTATTACTTATTTTCGTTAGCCAGGAATACAATAGTATGGGTGCAACGAAAATAAAGAATCAACAGGATTTTAGTGATTTAATATTTTTTTTCCTTTACCCCATATTAATCATTCGTTATTATATACACATCGGGACACTTCTGTATTATAATTTATTTGCCATGTACAGTTTGATTTCAGATTTGCATTAGAAAACATATATTTGCATAGGACGTCGCTTCCGCTCTCCCAGTGGTCCATATAACCGCCTCTTTTAACTTAGCCAATCACAGAGCGCCTCGCAATTTCTTGCCCCATAGAACTCAATAGAAAGTAGCTCGCGCTCTGATAGGCTAACATGACGAGCCGCCGCCGCTTCAACCATCAGCCGTTTCTGCCCCCCCCCCCCCCTTTTACTGTATTTTGAACTGTCCCGCCTTGAATATGATTGGTCAATTTTCTCCATAGATTAATGGGACATTTGTCCCGCTCCTATTCTGATTGGTTTAATACTCCTTCATAGTTATAATGGTGACAAAGTCCGCTCCTATTCATGAGTGGTCCAATTCTCCTCATAGGATATAAGGGTCTTTGTCGCTCCTATTCGATTGCTGGTTTATGCCGACCAATGAGAATAGCTTAAACAATTTGAATTACTGTATTTCCTCGCGATTCTCTCATTGCAATTCCTATGTAGCGCCGGTCGTCGGCGACAAACGCGTGTTCGGTTTAAGTGCTTTATTTAAATAAGTGTTCGGCTCTTTAACTGAGAATGTTTACCATGTAATAAATGATTTTTTTTTATTAATACTTCAGCGCACGGCGCTGAGCGCCGAGATTTCAGTGCGCTCATCTCTTCATAGCCTATAATGGGAGAAGTAGCTCGCGCTCTGATTGGCTGAGCTAGCCAAGCCCCCGCTAGCTCAGCCAATCAGCTCTTTACAGCATTTTTAACTGTATTTTTGAAATGTCCGCCGTTTGTTTCTGATTGGTCTAAACTTCCCCATAGATATAATGGCCTTTGTACGCTCTTATTCTGATTGGTCAATAATACTCCAAAGGTTTTTAATTGGTCCTTGTCGCTCCTTTTCTGATTGGCGAGCTAGCCCAAGTCCCCGCTGAGCTTAACCAATCACCCTTTTCATCATTTTACTGTATTTTGAACGGTCCCCCGAGGATTCTGATTGGTCTAAACTTCCCCAGAAGGATATAATGGGTTTTGTGTCGCTCCTATTCTGATTGGCTGGAGCTAGCCAAGTCCCCGCTACTCAGCCAATCACTTTATTTCAACATTTTTACTGTATTTTAACTGCCCGCATGGATTCTGATTGGTCCTAAACTTCCCATAGTTTTAATGGGTCACTTTGCTCCTATTCTGATTTGGCCGGTTTATGCGACCAATCAGAATCCTTTCAGAATTTGAATTAACTCGTACTTTTCCGCAATTCCAAGAGCCTAATTCTGAATTAGGATATTTGAAAGTGATTTTTTTTAATTTATTTTTTATTTTTCAGGTTTCAGCACTTTTCTGAGAATGTTGAACGCCTTTATAAAGGCGATTTTGATTCATACTCCGCACCGACATGTAGAATGATTCCTTCGCTGTTTTCCAGCCTGTCTCGCATCGGAACAGATTTTCCCGCCGCAGTCCCACACAGCTCCTAAGCCCGCACTGCCCCCCTGTCCCGCACTGTGCCCCACACTCTCACACTGGCGAGGCTCAGTAACTTTTTCCCCACATGATGACGCACCGCCTCGGACGGCGATCACCGGCGCAGCGCCGCACTGCGCCTCTGTCCTCCGCACCTGCGCCTCACACACAGCGAGGCGCGGCGACTTTCCCCCATGTATGAGTGCGCTACCCCCGGCGGCGAATCTTTGCCGCAGCCCCGCACTGCGCCTCAGACCCGCACTGCGCCTAAGACACAGGCGAGGCGCAGCGGACTTTTCCCCGCATGTATGAGCGCGCCCCAGACCAGACATAAATCAGGCATAGATTCCGCGTGACAACTGCGGAAAACTGCGCCTCGACCCGGCGGGATTCATACATGTCGCCCTTAGTCTTCTCACATGTGTGACACTCTGGACTCTCATTGTTTCTGTTAGCTAGGGGTGGGTCACGCCTACACACCCACACCCAGGTTTGTGATCTCAAGGACCTGATGGTTTGTCCCATATCTCTTCCCTGGGGTATCCCTCCTGTTGCTCCCTCTAAAATCCTGTCTTCCTCCTCTACATCACTCATCCTTATACTCTGTCTGTGAACACCTTGTGGTGTCTCCGGGCTAACAATTTGCCACTCACTTCCTTGTCCTCTCACTAATCTAAGATGTGGAGTGGATGTTCTCTGCCCATGTGCATTAGGAGTGAGTGGGGAGTAGACCTCTACCCTTGTAGAGGATCTTGTGCAGGGACGAGCAAACTCATCTCGTGGTGTATTACACCTGTAACACCTGATTCTTTTTTCCCTATTACAGGCTGAGCAATACCAGCATTGCCACCCCTCTATCCAATCCTCTCTCTCTGAATCATCATTTGACAATGATGCAGGGGTAGAAGATGACACACGTCGTCTCCAAGTTTGTGATTTTAGATATGATGGAGGATTTGGAGTCTGGTGTGTCTCCTCCAACTTGGTTACTCTGTACTTGTACTGCCAGGTGACATTGTAGAGGAAGATAACCTTAATGACAAGTTTGGATCTTCCTCGCTAGTCATTTGTTGTGAGGGACCTTCAGGGTCCCTGAAGTGAACTCTAGGGTATGCTGGAGGGGCAGTCGGAGGTCTTATATACTCCTCCTCATCACTGTGTTTATTAAGGGGATCATGATTAGTGGCTATTCTTAACCAGGCTTGGACCTGAAACCCATACCCGTGCTTGTCTATCCAATCCTTCTCATCTTTCTGAAACTTTCTCCATCTTTCAGCATCTAAACAACCTGCTGTTGGCATCCCTGCACGTTTCAAGATCTGTCTGGCGATTTTCACTGCGTCCTTCCCATTTTCTAAGCGCACCAAATCCTTCATTGTAATCTTGGGAGCAAATTGAAATATCGATTTGTCCTCCCTTTCTGGTTTGGTACGGGTAGTTCCCATAGCAATCAGTTCAAGGGTAGCGATCCCCGTCTGATTTATCCGCTATGTATAATCAGGTGCAGATATTTCACCTATCCCTTATTGCAGGAATAGCTAAATCTCTACTACGGTATGGTACGCAGTGAGCTGAATGCCAGAATTAACTCCTTCTACTGTCTGCTGCTCCTCTTTACACAGTTGATACCAAAGGTACAGAGAAATTGCTAACCATAACCAAAGTCCTGTAACTATTACAATGTATTCAAAAAGCAGCATCTAAGACAACATAATTCATGCAACAATGTACTTGGGTTAACAACTTAGATTTCTATTATCTGACCTTCTGGTTGTCAAATCAAAATCTCTTAGTAATGAAAAAATTGGTTGGATTGAATTGTATGACTGCTATGAATAAGCAATCAGGGAACCAAAAAAAGTAGTTAATGTAGCAACCAGAAAGTCAGATGCACCTTCAATCAGATTAATCTTTATCAACACTTATATTAACCAAATAGATTTAACAGTACGTTTGAAAATATTTTTGGTCATGTGAAAAGCCAGCCCTGCTCCAAACAAAATCAATCCCACAATAATCAAAGCAAAACCTTCAGTACACTGTACATCTATCCATTTAAGATCAGCACTACAAGACGCAGAAGTATTCATTAGTTAATTGCTTGTAATTCAAGACACAACAGTAGATGGCAGTGTTGGCACACGCATCAACAGGCAGAGGGAGAATTCACTGAAGAGGAAAGAAAATCAATGCGCACTTTTAAAACAACAACTAAAGCCAGGACTCACAGACTGATACAGAGACAAAGAAAACAAGACAAATATAACAGCAAGTTTTGTAAACTACCTAAAACACCTTCTATTCTCCTATGGACTGAGTATGAAATTCCCCCACTCAGTGAAGGGAGACTAGTGGAAATCTCCACTTACCTAGGATTTTGTGTCCCCTCACCAAGATGAAGAAACCCCAATCACCGTCAGTCCAACAGAGATAGATTGATCCTTTGATCTTCGATTGGCTTGGCTTCGCCGTCCACGTACGGGCCACCACTGATTGTTAGAGTAAGCCAAGGGTTAGGTAGATAACAAGGTATACCAAATGCAGTGGTCTGCATTAAAGTGTCAGTCCACTGAGAGCTCTGGCCCCCAGTCTTCCAACAGTTTATACAAATAATGAGTCCGGTGCGTCAAATGCAGCTTGGCAAAAGCTCGCACTGACGATAGCACTCCAGCCCAGAATGGTAGAGGGTAAAAAACATCCGCTTTATTATATCATGTTAAAATCAGCAAAACCGACATACAAAGAGTTCACGCTGCAACAGCAGACACGTTTCGGGCAGAAAATGCCCTTGTTCACTGCTATTCACTAAGAAAGACACATTACATTTAAAAGACATAGTACACCAATCATGGTGAGTGAATGTTAACATGTGACTACAGAAAAAAGGGGCAGGCAAAGAGAGGCTGACGTCAGTCAGAAAGGTAAGGAAACATATGGCCAGCAGGTAAAGCAATTAGTACATATATAATAAATCTGTTTTAAAATTTAAACCTGCCGGTGTTCTAGTACCTAAATTTAAGATCCAATAAGCCTCTCTGAGTCTAACCTTTTTTAACCAATCACCCCCTCAGTGAGGTTGCTCTACTAATTCAATGCCATAAAATTTAAAACTCGCTATATTTCCCTCATGATGTTCTATGAAATGTATGGCAGCACCTGACATCTGTCCCTGTCGTTTGTTAATGCTCGCTAACTGTTCCGATATGCGAGTTTTAATTTTTCTAATTGTGCTGCCAACATATTTTTTGTTACACATATCACATTCTATGATATACACAGCATGATGGCTGTTGCAATTTAAAAATTTCTTGATTGGGAAATTTGTGATATTATCTGCACTGCTAAAGATGGTATTTTTAATACTTAGTTTACAGACATTACAGCGGGTACCTCCACATTTGTGGAATCCCGTTTGGGACAACCATGTTCTTAAAGAGGTAGTATGTTTGGGAGTACTAGGAGAAATTATGTTACCATTGGTTGTGTTTTTTTTTGGGAACACAAACTACCCCATTGTCAATGATATTAGACAATGTAGTATCTTGACGTAAAATGTTGACGTTTTTGAGGAAGATGGACTTAACTTCTCTATAATTCCTACTATATTTGGTACTGAACACAATTTTCTTAGAAACGTCAGTAGTCCCCTGTTTAGTTGTTTTTTGTAGAAGTTGCGGCTGAGTTGTATTGCAAATTTTCTTCTTGGTTTTGTCTAGATCACGCTTACGATAACCCCTGGTTAAAAGCCTTTGGTCTATGATTTGTTCACTTGAGGCATAAGCCTCTTCTGTATAAAATCCTCT
>JAODAL010082245.1:0-11640 GCA_025379985.1 Phyllomedusa bahiana
GGATAAAGTGATTTTTGGGGCCAACCATTGTGAAGTCTGCCCCTGCTTTTCAGCTCATTAATTTTAGGCCCTCAAACCCTTTTTTGGGAAAAATATTACCTAAAACCACTTGAGACCTGCAACCAACCACATTTGGGTGTGGTACCAATGGGAGTTTCCCCCAGTACTGTCTTGATTTAACCACACCAACTAGGCCAAACCGACCAAGGACCACACACTACTTTGTCCCCATTCTATGTTGCCGGGAAAAAATTCTGTAGGACAACGAGTTAGCTGTTGATGCTTACCCTCCATAACCCAATGTAACTAACCTCTTCCTTTGGCACAATTCTTCCAGCTCCAGTGCAGGTATTGCACCGCCCCATTTTGGGCCGGATCGTGCCCATTTTCAAAGCGCGGAATTGCAGCATATTGTGCGAGTACTTACGAGGGAACAATATGATGGTTTGCCCCCACGGCACAGAAATGTGCGCAAGGGGGCAATCCTGATCCAGCTGGCCCAAGAGCTCCAGCAACGATTTGGGACCACACTCCGGTCCAAATCCGGAAACGGTACGCCGACTTGAAGTCGCGGAACCCACGACTCTTAGGGCGTCTCCTGAGGCAAGTCCGCCAAGAAGAAGGTAAGGAGGGCTTTCAATACAACTCCATCAAGTTATATGTGCTGGTGGAAGGGTGGCCATTTGTTTGGTGGGCAACAGCTACTTAGACCACTAATCCACAGACATCTGATCCATGCATTTCTGGCCACTTGTTTAAGTGGTACTGCGTGGAGGATATGGGCTAACCATCTGAACCAATTTGACATTTAGCAGACCCCTTGCCCATTTCACAATGGCCATGTTTGGAGACCTGTGTTGGAGTGGACTGTTTGGAAGAGCAATGTCACCATCACTTTTTGGCCCGCACAGGACATGTTACCCTTGTAACCAAAAGGATTTTCGCCAAGGCAAGCTAGCCCTTTTACCAAAAATCACCGACATATGTTTTGCAAAGTGTGTGCTCTGATTGGTCCTGACTACATACCCACCAGTCAGGAAACCCCCACTTGTTTGCATCTGGGTGTTAGAGAACCACTACACTTGAAAAACAAAAGAGGATAAAATGACAGGTTTCTATTTCTCCTGTAGCGAGAAATGGTTGGAACTATGTCCACTGAGTTGTGTATGTTCTCATCTTCAAACAGGGGAAGCAGTGCCACACTGCCCCTGGAGGTGACTGGGGAGGAAGGTGGCGAAGGGCCGGAGCAAGATACAGTAAGTGGACCATACTTTACACACATTCATGGTGGCACATCATGTTTAAGAGATGCAAACAATGGTGGTGTGTTTCCAAAAGAACCATTGCAAGAGGATTGGTCCTCCACCCATGTCACAAGGTGGCAACCACATTCCTTTTGGACGACACCTGGCTTACCACATGGAGTCAAGGTGACACTGAACCCCAATTACTTGATGTTGACCTGTTGTAATTGGGGGCAAGCTTGGGAGACAGCTTATGTGCTGTGACATTAGTGTAATGTCCAGGGCCGGGGAAAGACATTTGGTAGTGGGGCTATTTTGTCTAGGTAATCCTCCATATATTGTCATTAATGTGATTGGTCTAAATGTGTTTCGACCTAGATGTAATTTTGGCCACACTTGTCTATGTCTGGTGATAAACTAATTCAGGTCACTAAGCAAGCCATTTTATTCTTCAGACTGTGTAATATATCTGTTCAGCAAAATCCGTTCCGGATTGTCCTTGAAAATACGTACCAAACTTGTGTCCCGTGTTTGCTACATAATTACGGAACGGATTTCGCCACGGAAATGAGCAAGAAAAAGCCGTGGGTATTTAAAAGAAATCAATCATCAAAAGACCAAACCAAGTGGGGGAAACAGAATTTCAAAAACATGAACCACATTTTGAACTATCACACTAAGGAACAATATATAGATAAAAGGTTCCCTCAAAAATAGATCCAGTACCCAATGTATCGTAAGTGCCGGAAAATTGCCACTAATGTGACAGCACAGAAGCCAATGCAGATGTGGCACACATGTTGCCGAGAGGTTGCCCAGATGTTGCACAGAGGTTGCCCATATGTTGGAAAAAAGAATTTCGATAACACCCATTTTCGAACGATTACCCCGGGGTTTGATTTTGAATGCAATTCAGTATATCCAACTTAAGGCTTGCTGGGAAACCTGGGGACCTCCGCGCAGGATTTCGGCTTCAGGAGGTATGGTTCTGGACCAAACATTGAGGAAACGAGAGTACCGCTGCCAGTGTCGAACTCGAGCACATTACAAGCATTCCACGCTGCACTTGGACTTCGCCGCTCAGATAGACCACATTAAACTCGAGCCCATCAAATTTTTGTTAGCCACATATTAGTGCTCATTTTATCTACACATCAGGACAACTTCTGTAGTCTTATCATTTGATTTCGGCCATGTACAGTTTTCTTTCAGATTGCATTAGAAAACCCATAGGAGCATTGCTCGCTCTCCCATTGGTCCAAATAACCGCGCCTCTTTTAAATGAGCCAATCACAGAGCTCGGTCTGAATTTCTTTTCCCATAGAACTCTATGAGAAATAGCTCGCGCTCTGATTGGCTAAGCTGGACGAACCCCGCCCTTAAAACCAATCAGCTCTTTCGGCCTTTTTTACTGTATTTTGAACTGTCCCCTCCTGGATTTCTGATTGGGTGTAAAGTTCCCCCTAGGATATAATGGGTCTTTGTCGCTCCTCTTTGATTGGTCAATAGTTCTCCATAGGTTAGAATGGGCCCCTGTCGCTCCTATTCTGATTGGCTGATTTATGGCAACCAATGAGAATATGTTTCTGATTTTAAATGACTGTATTTGCCGGCAATTCTCTCTATTGCAATTCCCTATGTAGCGCTGGTCTCGGCGACAATGCGTTATTCGGGATTTAAGTGCTTTATTTTGAAAGACTGTTACAGCGCTTTATCTGAGAATGTTTTACACTTAATACAAATGTTTTTTTTTATCATACTCCATGCCGCACGGCACTGAGCGCCGCGATTTCAGAGAGCCCATCTCTCCATAGACTACAATGGGAGAAGTAGCTCGCGCTCTGATTGGCCGAGATAGCCAAGCCACCGCTAGCTCAGCCAATCAACTCTTTGCAGCCTTTTTACTGTATTTTGAACTGTCCCGCCTTGGATTCTGATTGGTGTAAAGTTCTCCATAGGATATAATGGGTCTTTGTCGCTCCTCTTCTGATTGGTCAATAGTTCTCCAAAGGTAAGAATGGGCCCCTGTCGCTCCTATTCTGATGGGCTGATATATGGCGACCAATGAGAATAGGTTTCTGATTTTGAATGATTGTATTTGCCGGCAATTTCCAATATCCGAATTATTTATATTGCGCCGTTCGAGATTTTTGGCAAGTGATTTTTTTTTACAAGATTTTTAATTTTGAGGTTTGAGCTCTTTTCTGACACTGTTTTCCGCCTTTAGAAAGGCGATTTTTTGGGAATCACACTCCTGATGTACGGAGCGGAGCGCCGAGATTTCTGTCGCGATCTTCTATCTGCTTCCTCGCATGTTCCGTTCTTGCTTAACTTCGCCTCTGCCGGAGCATTTAGACCAGGTCTACTTGTCGGAGTTGAGCGCTGAGATTTCTGTTGCGATCTTGTTGGATTTTTCATCGCATGTTCCGTTCTTGCTTCACATCGCCTCGGCCGGAGCATTTAGACCAAAATAAACTAGGTCTGACTGTCGGAGCTGCCGAGCGCTGCACTGCGCCGCGATTTGGCGAGCCGCGATGGTACATGCCTCGGAGTTTGAGCGCGCCGCGTCCCGCCCCGGAACGCCCACACCGCGCCCATTGCCCGCCCCTTCATGCGGGGCGCAGCTGAAAGTGGCGAACGCTGCGCCTAACACTGCATCCCTGCGTCCGACAGGGGGATTCGGGCCGGAAGGCGCAGTATACGCCAAAAAACAGGCGTAAAGCCCGTTCATACATGTCGCCCATAGAGTCAGCGCCCGGCAATAATCAATTACCGTCGCGCTGGCCCTTTAAACTTCAGAGAGCCGGCACGCGCGCGCCATAGAGTACGGGAGCACACGCACCGGCCGGCAGAGGAGCGCAGAAGAGCAGGAGCACAGAAGAGCAGGAGCGAGGCTAGGTAAGTTCCTGCCTTCAATATGAACGCACCAGCTGCCCAACAAGCGGGCCGTGCCGCCACTCATCCCCGGCAATGTTTTGGCAGCGGTGACCAGAGTGCACCCATGGCCCATCATGTGGGCTGCGAGGCGCCTTGTAATGGCTTGATTCTCCAGAGCCATATAATTCTGAATTATAATACAGCCACAAAGTGGCAACATAGCTGCTGTATAGAATCTTATACTACTAAATGGGACTGATGTAGCCGCTGCCTCCGCAACAACCAGTCTCTGCTACTAGGGTTGAAAAAACCAAAGGGAAGGAAGAGGTAAATAGAAGAATCAGATTTCTTTTAATCTAATTAAATTTACGGGTCTTATTATACTTTGTGGTCCAGGCTGAGGTCTGAAACTATTTTGGGACCTGGCCTGGAACCAATTAATATTGTATGTTGAGGAGTCACTCTATAAGGATAATGTGGCTACACTGTTTATAGGAGGTATATGTTGTACACAATGTATGTGGATGGTACTGTATTTGGGAGCTCTGTGGCTATCACTGTATATAATGTGTTGTGGTTGATACTTTATTTGTGACATGTGCCTGATACTATGAAGCAAAGGTGAAAAAGCACCTTAAAGGAGTTGTCTCACTACAGGCTTTCAGCCTACCTCAGTGTGTCTGGCAGCATAGGATTTTTGAATTCAGGGGCGTGCTTCTTGTCTGCCTCTTCTCCTCCCCCTTCCCCCCTCCCCTCAGCACACAGACAGCTCTCCTCCTCCAACTGCAGTAACTTCTTTACAGCAGGAGAGGGCGAGGGGGTTTGCTGCCAGGGTTAACCCTGTGTGTGCCTAGGTCTGCTGCTCACTGCTGGATCAGCTACACTGTGCGGCTGCTGTGGCCGAGCTCTTGCTGCTCCTCTCCACAGAGTCAGGAGACAGCAAGGAGAGGGCTGGTCTATGAGTGGCTATGGAGCCAGGGTCTGTGAAGCTGTGTATGCTAATAGCAGAGCAGGGGGGGTGTAAAGGTTCCTATACCCCCTGCTTAGCATACAAATCTCCAAGGACATCTCAAGAAACAACAAACACAAACACTGTCCTCCCATTAGAACAGACATAGGGCAGCTGTGAAGTGTGTTACTATAATCACCATGTGTCACTAATACAGCAGAGCAGGGAGGGATATGAACCGTTCACATGCCCCCCTGATCTGTTCTATTAGTCCATTATCCCCTTTTGTAGGCCAGGAGATATATTGTCATGTAACCATAAAGTTCTACCTAGGCTTGTGCTTGTTTGATTCTTTATTTGTTATTTAACAAGACTGACCACGAATGTGGACACGGAATTTAAAATTTGGGAACCGGTCACACTCATGCTCTGCTTGAAAATATGTCTTCAGCACTCGTGGTCCACAAATGGGTGCAAGCCAAAGTTTTAAGCCAATGCTAGTGACAGACATGCTGTTTCCAGAGGTCGGTCACTTATGTCTTAACCTAAAGAAGTTTAGCAGGACTTACATTATGAACCTTGTCGAGCACCTCCAGCCCTGCCAGATAGGAGTACTGCAAATTTATAAGCAGCCTCCTGCTCTGCCCGTACACCGCTGATTGGTAGTTTCCTTCATTTTCATGGTGATATGTAGGAAACTGACAATTAGCTGTCACTCAGTGACCTAGAGGTGCATTGATACAGACACGTATTTTGTGAATACACCTAAAACCAGAAAGTCAAGTAAATGTCATGTCCATTAGTGAGACCAGAGATAAACCCCAGAATCTGCTTCCTTTAAAAGGCACATACCTCACTCGTTCTGGGAATACATCTGACTGCAGAAAGCCTTAGATTAAGGGCGACTTGTATGATCTAGGTGTATAGAAGCCAGTTCTAAATAGCTTTAAAGCCGTGTAGAATGTGCCAGAATGTATGAAACCGTTTTTACAACCGGGGCATAGAAATTTTGGGGCATTTCCCAGTTTTCCCCCTACACAGCTCAGGGGTCAGGTAAACCTTTTTAAAATTGGGTTTTGGCGTTCCCGCAGTAATGCGCCTAAAGGGTTTTTCCCCTCCTAAACATGAAAAGTTTAATCATATGGTTTTTGGGGGCAACATGCCTTCCCGGGCCTCCCCCATCTTGGCCATTACAAAGTGGGGGGTGCCCCAAAATTTTCCCCTACTTTTGGGAATGCGCCCGCTCATCATTGAGAGGGAAAAGGGCGCCCAGTTTTTTGGGGGGAAAAAGGGGCAAACCCGATAACGGGGCCCCCCCGTACATACATATCACCGAGAACAGAAACCCTGCCCAGAATCTGTTTCTTTTTGCTGAAGCAAATGATCCATTTTATATAACTTGGGAAATTCCCCTATATCACTGGGCTTTTTATTAGGCAATTTCACAAAGGCTTTATTTTTGGGGCAGATTTTTAGTCCAAATTTTCACGCCGTATGCCCCGCAAATACGGAGAAAACGTCCCCCATTATGGTAATCCCCATTATTTATAGAAGCTATGGATTCCGTCTCTTTTTCCCCGCCCCGCAACAAAAACGGCGAAGCGGGGAAAAAGTGCAAGCCCCTTAAACCCGGGGGGATACCGACGTGGAAAAATGAAATCATGGGGCCCCGCCCAAATTTCGGCCGTAAAACAGCCTTGAACATGCCTTAGAGTTTTTCACCTTTTCCCCCGAATTTCCCCTATTAATTTTCAAACACAGCAAAGATCCACTAAAAAAGGGGGACCCAAAAGTTACATTTAAAACCCCACTATTTATTTCCCGGACTATGTTATTTTTTTTTCTTACCTGTAAATTTTTCTTGGGTTGATGGTGCGAAGAAAAATCAACACTTGTTATAGCTGTCAACTCAGCGGTTGATCTTGTTAGCCTCTTACTGACACAGGATGTGCTGCTATGTTCTGGTACAGTTAAGGTTCTGTGAAGCAGGATTGCTAAATAATCCCGCTACAAAGGAAAGTTTTAAACTGCTAATTTGCCCGCTTTTAAAACCCCCGTTAACAGCAGGGGAAATGACTGACTCCATTTATCCTTTTGGGCGCTGCAAGGATCGCGGGCCGAGCATCTAAATGAATGAAGGGACATGTCCCCACCCAATTTTTTTTTATGCTGAGCCCGGGACCCCCCGTGGGGAGGATCAAAGGGTGCCCAAACAGTTAAAAAATGGCAAACTGAAACCTAGCAAATTACTTTGTTTAGGCCCAGGGGCAGGTTTCCCCCAAAAAAGTAGGGGCCCTTTTTTCCCGTGTTTCATTTTTCAAACAGAATGGGCTTTTTTAAAAATGGGTTTTTTTGGGGAAAGCTTCTTCCTGGGAGAATGAACCCCTTTTAGCTCATGTTGATTCAGTACCCATTTCACAGAGGATAATGACACAATCTTACCAGTTTCCTTTTAGCTTTTTCACAACCATCTGCTTTTGTTTCTTTGGGGGTTTATAAGCCCCCAGTCGGACCAAAGGGAAGTTAATTTGAGACACAGAAAACCCTCTTCTTTCCCGAGCGGGATGATGGCTGGAAAAATTTCCCAAACCTGTTTTCCCCTTGGTATAATTGTTTTTTACAGACGGAACGAGGCAAATTTTAGGGAACTGGAAATTCACCCCAAAAATATTCCAACTTTTACAAATCAGTAATTCCCCTTTTTGATATCTTTGGCTGATTTCTTTAAGACTTTCCTTTTAGTTACACAAAAAAAGCAAATGTGTTTTTTGGTCTGCTTTTAAAATACATCCACAATGTACTCTAATTAACTCAATTTTTTCCAATAAACCTATTTAAAAACTTCCAAAGACATACGTTTTATCATTTGGGCTGTCCCAAAAATTTTTTTCAGGCATTAAATAATTTCCCAGTGTAAAGTAAACTTTTTACTTTGGAAAAAAGTCAAAAAAATGCCCAAAAAATTTTTTTCTCTCTCATTTTTTCTGGGGATTTGGCAAAATATAAAGAATTTTTGGGTTTCCCAAGGACCGAAAAAAAGGGAAAGGGTTTATTCCGAAAATTTATGTAAAATAGTGAGAAAAAAAAAGCAATTATGTGTCTTTTTATATGGGGTTTTAGACTTCTGGTTTTAACTGTTTTTCCTCATCTCCCCTTTCACAGTTTGGGATCTCCCAACAGAAGGGAAACCCCCATAAATGTAGATAATGAAAATTTCCTTTAAAAAAGGGGAAAAAAAAAACCTATGTCAATTTTTATACAAGGGAAAATCTCTTATTGCTAATACATATAATTTAAAAAAAGTCTTATAAATTTTTCTACTGTTCGTTTTTTTTGTGTCTGTTGGGGGAGGTAATAGGTACTCTTTAAAAAACCCTTTTAAAGGGCCTTGTGGGGTTTTTTTTTGGGTTTTAACGTTTTTTTTTTTCCTTCTCGCCTTTTAAGAAACCATAAATTTTTTTTTTCCATCTTCATAGGGAAAAAAAGGCTTTTAAATTTCTGGACAAATTACTTTCTAATGGTATAAATTTACCGTACCAAAGAAAATAAGGAAAATAATAAAAAAAAGAATTTAAAGGGAAAACCCCCAAAAAAAAATGGGGCAAAAAGTGAAAAAAAAAAAGTAATTGTCCATAAATTTTGTGGTACCATTTTGGAATACATGGAAATTTTTTGTCCCTTTTATTTCCAATTTTTTGGGGAAAGTGAAATGACCAAAAAAAAAGCAAAATTTTGGCTTTTTTTTCCTAAAGGTGGGGTTTAAGGGACAGGATAAATTTATGTTTTTTAATAATTTTTTTTTTAAAAAAAATTTTTTTAGAAGGGAAAAAATATTACCCCTTTTAAAAAACCAACAAGTTATATGACATCACAACCTTGACCATGAACAGTTGAATTTACATTGTAAATATCACAATTTCTGTCAGTTAATCGTCTCCCTTTTTCATTATAGATAAAAATAACAAACAAAAAGTCCAACCTAGAAGGAAGCGGGAAACAAACATGTTCTCCTCATGCATATTTTACAACTTTCGTGCTTTACCCCTGTCCTTTCCCATTATATAGACTCTCCCACTTAACTCAACCAACAAACTAAACTTTGGAAAGAAAACAGCCTTATCTATGAAGGCTGATCGTCTCAGTAGTCTCCTAATTCGGACCTATTTGAAAGTACTCCTTGGTTCAGAAGGCTACCAGCCACCCCAGCAAGCCTTCCCTAGAGCAGAAGCCCCTACCATATTAACTTCGAGTATCCTCCCCGATCTCAAGTCTGCCCAGTGATCCCGCCATTTTCTCCCGGAGGTAATAGTATGAGGTGCGGAAGTGGACCATCAGTGCTTTAATATCGTCATCAGTGAAAGTTTAAGTAACATATTTTTCCCATTTCTGAAAAAACTTTTCTGTCATAGTACTTTGATTCGATTCCGCCTCTATCCTGTCTATCATTAACAGTTTCCTAACTGTGTTATCCCCTTCCTCTTTAGTCGGAACACTATCTATCGCTACTAGTAGGATAATGTGAACCCCCTTGTTATTCACTAAAGCTGATACCTCTCCTCTCCCTCGTTCAGAGGTTGGTATATAATGAAAAATGTCACTCATTGGGTCACTCGGCACCCCCACATCCCACACCTCCTTAATGGTTTACAGAACACTCTCCAAATATTTCTTCAACTTTGGGCAGTGCCATATACCATGCAGTAGGTCTGCTTTTGGCAATTTACACTTAGGGCATTCCCTCAGATAATTCACTGGAGCATTGCTATACGGGATATGAAAGGCATAAGTTGCTTTGTGTGCCAAACCATCTCCCTCCAGTTCTCGTTAATGATGGCCTTTCTAACTTTCCCCAAACCATTTCTGATCTTTAGTAAAGCATCCGGATCACCCAAGTCATTTCCTCAGGACCTAAAACACGGTTCTTTAGTAGAGGCGGACCATGTATCCCGCAGATGTCTATAAATACTAAAGAGGGAGTCAAGTTGGTCTGGTTTTCCCATAAAGGTGTCAAATGGACCCAGGGTTTCTGCCGCTGCTAAATTTTTTATGTTTTCTACAAAAGGCCATGCATTGTCAGTATTGAAAAAGTTGCCTATCCCTAAAGCCATATCTCTTCTTGACAAATGATGTTATATTTTAATAAATCAGACTAATTAGCAACCACCACCTGCCAGCTGTGTAGCGGGATCACGATCCTGCTGCAAAGTCCCTTACCGGCACTGGGACGTCCAGTGTCGTTAAGTGGTTCAGCACTGATCCAGAGGCTGGATTCCAGAGAGAAAGACTGCTGGGTTAAAGTGTGAGGAATTGCCAGGAGAGAAATTGTTGTACGTGAGGAGTACTCTGCACATCCAGAAATGTCTACTTGTTGAGTGTAACATGCTATAATATGAAGAAGAATCCACAACACTCAAGCTTTGCTTGAAGACAAATTTTTGTATTTGCATAAATTATCTCTATATTTTCAATCAGTGACCATAGTGTGCATAGTGATATAATACTAGGTGAACATGTGACGCTCTCACAACGTTTTGGTTTAATGAAACCGTACTCTTGTTGGTCACAGTAGGTAGATAAAGAGAGGAATAGAGCTGGGCACCTATGCTCAGCGCTCTGTGCCCCTGTTCTTTTTCTATTTGGCCAATGATCACCTTGGGTCCGTACCTTTTTGCCTCTATGCTTTTCCATATCATCTATTGTTGTTCTCCTGGAAAATACATATACAGCCCTGTTCCTCTCTTTATCTATTTACTGTGACCAACAAGAATAAGCGTCACATGTTCACTTTGATGCAATGTATTAGAGTGCTTTCACTCGGCGCAGTTTTGGTGCAGTTTTAACTGCGCTCCAATTAAACTGTCTTTATTACCAGCAAGCTTCTTTCAGTTGTCTAAATTGTTCAGAAAGGTGTTTCAAGTAAGTAATCAATGACTGTGTATGAAGTCTTGTGGATACAAACACTAATTGATGACTCACTTTCCAAACAGTTTAGATAAGTGAAAAAAGCTTGTGGTAATAAAGGCAGTTTAATTGGAGCGCAGTTAAAACTGCACCAAAACTGCGCTGTGTGAAAGCACCCTTATACTACTATGCACATTGATGACAAAAAATTGTCATCAAGCACAAATTGAGTGCTTCTTCATATTACTGTACCAGAACTGACATCCTTTCCACGTGCACCTATTATCATCCTGAGTGCTGGACATTCTTTGTAACATGCTATAAATTCGGTGCCATGAGTAAAGCCTGCAAGACCCAAGCTAAGAAGTCTCTGTGGTTGATTTCCCTGCGCCGCTGCAGTACAACTCCCAGCAATCCCACACCGATAGGCCTGACATCTACACACACACACGCTACCCAACACCAACTGCCTGCACTATATAAGTGCACCCCATCCTCACTACTATGGATTTGCAAAGCCATCATTAGTATGCTGCACCCTGATTTTAAAAACTGGCTGCAAACCGGCTGACAAACTTTTACACGGACCTTAATGGAAAATACGTGCAAGTTTTCCGAAAACACTAGACATGTCCCGCCCCGGTTTGCCGAATATAACATTCAAATTAA